>ML826841.1:0-17505 GCA_009831015.1 Picea engelmannii
GGGATAATAAGTTATCTTGGAGGACATACCATCTTGAATTTTGCTTGGGATCTTGGAACAATGACTAATAATCAAGCTTCAGGGGCGGCCAGTGCTGGGGACAATAAGTTATCCTGGAGGACATACCATCTTAAATTTTGCTTGTGATCTTGGAACAATGACTAATAATCAAGTGGAAATTTTCGTTCTCTATGGAGGTATCAACAGACTCTTCTGAAAGGAATTCAAAGAATAATAATATGTGGTGACTCTATGATATTTATAAAAGCCATTATCAAACAAAACATAGCTGGAAGCAATATACACAAGGGTGCTCTCACATGTATCCAGACTCTTCTCCATCAATTTGAAAATTATGCTATATTTCATATCAAGCAAGAACTGAACTTGCTAAGGAAGGATCCACCTTAAGGAAAGGTGAAATGAAGGATAATGGGGAATTGAAATCCCGTCCCATCCCTTAAATGTGCCATTGATGATTGCAATTAAAAATGGTATAAGGTGGCCTTGTACTACTAAAACAATCAAACTCCAAGGGCTACAACACGACTCCCATATTTATTTTTGCTCGTGTAAGCAAGGCGTTACTCTCTCTGGCGTAATGGATAAGTATCAAGATATCACTTGGCTCTGCAATCTTCATTAGACCTGGAATGAAGGCATCCCGACGTGTAAGTTTTTGAACCACCACGCTTCACAGGTAGACATCATTCCTCTTTACAGTAACAGCAAAAATTATACCAGCCTTTTTGTTTTATCAAATAAATGATATTCTTCTATCCAGAGCTTGGGAATCCCTCCTTCCCAGGCATCTGGCATCGAAGCATAGGAACCATCAAGGAAACTCACATTGGCTAAGTAAACCAAATAACTCTCCCAATCGGCTTCAAGTCGATTTTGTCTATTTCACCTGTCGTTTTCTTCCCTTTTACGAGCTCCCTTTGGATCACCACATTGAAAACAATATCCTTGGGGTTTCCTTTCTAAATTCCCCCAATCAATTTCGCCCCAATTTTTCTTCCTCTGTTTACCAATGGTGTCTCTCTTTCTCATTTGAAACCATCACTTTGTACCCCTTGTCATCCCGTGACTTGGATATCAACAATATAGTGGGAATTTCGAGGAAAACTGCAGCCACTTTACATCCAAATATTGTGATTTTAAAAACAAGGCTCCAACTATACCAGAACAAGGTTGCCCTAGCAGAAGGTGTTGGAAGCATACACCAAACAGAGATAGATTTTGGGCATTCAACAAATGGTGGCAAACTTCTGAGTGGTCCAGAATAGAGGCACCTTTGATCACAATGGACCTATCTTGGTCTAACATTAAAAGAATACTAAGAAGGCACGAGGACATGGCAGAGGGAAGCAGAATGAGCTATGCTCAAGTGGACAACAAGGTAAATCACTTCGACGCCAAGGTTAATGGACATGAACAAGTAATTATGGTGTTGCTTCAACGATTTGAAGATTTAGAGAGAAAAAAATGAGACATGTGATCTAAAGCAAGTAGTAGAAACACTCATGCAGCGAGTGGAGGCTTTGGAACTCGAACGCCATCAATTGAGCGCAGATGCTTTGCCACATCATTCGAATACTGGTTCCAATTCACAATAGATAGCATATTCACCATCGTAAGGACAAGTAGAAACTCTGGAGATAGAGACATTACATCTATGGAGATCGAAGAACATGAACCGAATCAAGGAAAAATCAAGACAATACCAGATAATGAATCTATAGTATAATTATGTATTTTTGCTACATTTTGATTTTAAGACAGTTTATTAAAATATATAGCAGTAATATTGCTCGAATTTATGTGGAGAAAACTAGTTTTTTTAAGAACAATTTCATAGCACTGGACTCTCTTTGCAGAGAGTCGGCTTTTGTATCTAACTTCTGTGTCATTTTGCTTCGGCTCAGTTTTTTTTCTATATAAAAATCTCTTCATTTCTTTTAATAAAAAACTAGAGATAAACTTACTTGTATCCTTACACACCTAAGATAGGGCATGTTACCTTAGGCCTTGTACATGCTCCCCCAGTTTTTTTTTTTTTAAGTGAGTGTAAGAAGCTGTATCACTGCAAAAGAGATTATGATACAAAAAAGGGGGGCCTCCTGGCCTGCCTAGTAGGAAACCAGACCAGGGGGTCCCGAGTTGCGCTTATTGCAATATACGAGGGGTGGGACTGGTCTGCCACCAGGGGAAACCAAGCCAGTCCCACCATAACTATTTTGAAAAAATAAAAAGCAACATAGACATACAGAAACAGACACAAAAACTACGCACTAGGCCTGGGAGGCTAATGGCCGAACTAACCATTCATTCGTCCAGGACAATGATGTGTTTCTTCCCGTCATCCACCCGATTCTTCTGATCCTCCTTCTGGGAGATCGTGCGAGTCTTCCTGATGTGGGTTGACGCACCGTGGCCATCCACCGGTGTGATGTCCATGTGATGGACATAGCGCAAATAGAGGTGAAATTGAGCAGCGAACCACTCCATCTTGGGTTTATGATCCTTCTCGGCCTCAACTAGCAGTTTGGTAATAGCTTCCAGGCTACTAAGGCGGCTCAGGATTTCGTTCAACATTTTCTTGTGGTCCGAGTTATCCTCCCATTTGGATTCTTTCATTTCCGAACTCACTTTGTCGATCATCTTCTTTGTTAGCCACGCCATCTCCATTGTTTTATGGTAGAGGGTTTCCCTGGGCTGCTTGGCCCCTGGATCAGTTACTCAGTCTGCTTCATGTGCCAGTGCCTCCCAATCTTTGCCTTTGCATTTTTCTTTGATTTCCTTTTCCCAGCGGGTGATGGCCGCTTTTCCTTTCGACGCAACCAGAGTTTGGAAGGTGCCCTCCACTTGTTTTGCCGCCTACTTCATTCTTGACACCCGTCGTGGACTTTTCTGGACATCCTTTCCAAGGGGATTCCTCTTCCTGTGTGTGTGCTTCATTCTTACCATCCCTCTTGCCCTGTCACAGCTCCTTTGCTGGTTACTCAGCCTGTACCTCACTTCATAGGGGTTCTTCCTTTCCCTACCCTTGTATCTGTGGTAGCCCCTACAGTTGCGCTCCTTCTGTTTGCAACTATTCTTGCTGTCTTTCCTCTTATTGATCTTCTCCTGCTGCAATCTTGTCCTTCCAATCATGACTTGTCCGTAGTGGTGATCCCTCCCGTCCTTTCTTCTGGTGGCGACTCGAATGATCATGATGACTTGTCCTTTACCCCTGTGCTGATCCCTGCCCCTGCTCGCTTGAGATCCTACTGTGCTGCTCTTCGTACCTGTACTTTGGCCTGGAGGATCGTTTCTGAGCCGTGTCACTCCCTCATGCCTTACGTTACTCATTGCATGCGGTTTTCTGTATATACTTTCCCACGTGCTTTCCCCACATATCTTTCCGTCGCAAGGGTCTTGCTGTCGTACCTTCGCCAACTGTTTATGATGATCCTGCATGATCATTGGTGATCGAGTGTTCGACAATCATATCCTTCCTGGGTCCTGCTTGCCTGCCGCAAGGCCTTGCACTGTCACCAGGCCTTGCACTGCCCTTCTCTATGTGACTTTCCTTGCTTAACCTGCCTTCACGATCTTTTGTTGCTAGGTGGATGCACTCTGTTCTGAGTTGGTCATTCGGGAGGCTGCTCTAGGTAGTGTCTAGTTCTGAACCTTCCTTGCCAACCCCCTTGTTGGCTAGTCTGTCCACCAGGCCATTTGCTAACCCGCGGGCCCAACGCAACTCCACCATGTTCAGAGTTTTTAGATGCTCCTGGATTTTCTGTAGGGCGAGAGCCAGGCGCCAGTGTCTCTGAACCTTGCCCACTCTAGTACCGTTCTGGAGTCTCTTTGTTGTATTGATGACTAGGGTGGAGTCCCCTTCCACGATAGTGTTTGTCATCCTTTCGTGCCTTAGGATTTCCAGGGCAATCTCCAGGGCTCCAAATTCCGCTGCGTTGTTGGTTGAGTTTCCCATACTCCCAGTGTACAACCGGATGATGTTACCACCATTGTCTCTGATCACCCGTCCCATCCCTGCCACTCCTGGGTTTCCTTTTGCCGCCCCATCAAAATTTAATTTCAGGAACCTGAACGGAGGGGGGGACCAGTTGCGGTCTCCTATTTGGAGTTGCGGATCCCGCCCGATCGTTGTGCTGTTGTGCCCGTCTTTTAGGTGAAAAAACTCCAGGATGCGGGAGTCCTGATCTGTAAGTTGCGTTGTTTCCTTCTTGCAGTTGCGTCTTTGCACCATTTCTCATATTTGTGAGATAATTGCATCCTTGATCTTTCCTTCCGGTAGGATTTCATTCCCGAAGATGCGTCGATTCCTCTCCTTCCATATTTCCCAGATGATCATCCCCGACGTTTGATTCCAGCAAAGGTTCACCTTTTCATTTTCGCTGTAGTTTTCATTCCAATTGTCGATGGTTGCGCCGATGTTGCCCCATATTCTATTGGACTGGCAGTAGATGCCTATCGCCCAATCCCATAGCTCTGTTGTGTAGCTGCACTCATCGAGAATGTGATTGGTTGTTTCCTCCTTATCTTGACAGAGGTAGCAACGAGAAGGGCCTATATAACCCCTTTTCCTGAGGTTTTCCCAGGTTAGAATTCGGTTGTGGAGAACTAACCATTTGAACAGTTGGATTTTTGGCCATTGGGGGATGCTCTAGATATTTCCCCATTGTTGAGCCCTGTCCTCTTGATCCTGGTCCGCTGTGTAAAACCGTGCTTCTTTTAAGTTGAATTCCCCTCCATTTTCTTTGCCCCACCTTAGTTGGTCCTCGTCCTCTGAAATTGCAATTTTCCTTTTCCCCAATTCCTCTTCCACCTCTTTCGTTGGAGTTGCGATATGGACTCTGTTTTGTAGATTGAGTTTGTCCCAGGTCCTCCATATGTCGCTATACTTTCTTGGCTTCCAGTAGTGATGAATTTTTGTTTTGCCTTGCGCAACCATTTCCTGTTGGAGCTCCTCCTTGTCTGGATTTTCCATTCTGGGTTCCTGTTGCCACGCATCCTCCTAGAATCTGACAGTTTGACCATTTCTGACTTCCCAGAAGCTGTGTTTATGAATCCAGTTCTTGTTGCGCCAGGCAAGATTCCAGATGGCTAATCCCTCCCTTGTGTCCATGTGTCGAATTCAGTCTTGATCATTGATGTTTGATGCATATTTGGCCTTCTAGAGGTTTTCCCATGGTACTGATTTGTCCTTGACCCATCTTCACCAGAGTTTTGCCCTGTAGGCTTCGTTGGTTACCTGTGGATCTTGTAACCCCAGGCCGCCTTTGCCTTTTGGTCGAAAAACCTTCTCCTAGGCTACCAGGGCCCATTTCTTTTTATTTTCGGCACCTCGCCATAGGAAATCTCTTTGAATGGATCTTATCTTTTGTAGCATTTCTTTGGGAGCAGGGAACATTGACATCATATACGTCGGAATTGCTTGTAGGTCCACTTCGGTGAGGATAAGCCTCTCTGCCAGGTTGAGAGCTCTGTAAGTCCAATTTTTTACCCTCTCGTGCAGTTTGTTGATCACCCCTTCCCACGTTGCCATTTTGCAAGATTTGTCCGTCAGGGAAATTCCTAAGTATTTCTTTGGTAGTGTTTTGCCTTCAAACTCTAGAATGTTGGCTAGGTTTCTTTGGATTGTAGGATTAGTGTTGAAGAAATAGATCATGGATTTGGAGTGATTGACCTCCGCCCCTGAGGCTTCCCCAAAGTCTTCTAATATTCTTTTATAGGTTTTACTTTCCTTGACTATGGGTGTTCCATGGAGTAGGGTGTCATCAACGAACTATTGGTGAGTGGAGGTTGGATAGTCTTCGAAGGGTTTGATGCCTTTTAGTTCCCCTACTGCAGTTGCGCTTTTTATGCTTTTGCTGAGCCCTTCCATCATCAGGATGAACATGAAGGGGGACAATAGGTCTCCTTGTCTGATGCCTCTCAAAGGCTAGAAGGGTTTTGCTGGGGCTCCATTAATTAGTAGCAAGTAGCTTGTCGTTGAGACTAGATTGACAATCCAATTGATCCAGTGTTTTTCAAACCCAAAGGCTTCCAACGTTTTGGCTATATAGTATCAGCTAATCTTGTCCTAAGCCTTTGCCAAGTCAAGTTGGATTATCATCCCCCCTCTCCTTTGGCTTTTTAGCGTGTGTATAAGTTCATGGGCATGGGTGATGTTATCCAGTATTTGTCTTCTTTCTACAAAACCCGCCTGCTCTTGTGAGATCAGTGTGGGTAGGTGTGGTTTCAATCTATTGGCTATGACTTTTGATATTATCTTATAGACAACATTGCATAAAGTTATTGACCTGTAGTGATCTGGGGTCCTTGCTTCATTTTCTTTTGGAATTAGAGTGATCATTGTGGCATTTAACGCTTTCAAGACAGTGGTCGAGTGTCTGGAATCTTCCACCACCTCATAAACATCATGTTTAACCACTTCCCAGCATGATTTGAAAAATTCCACTATGAATCCATCTGGGCCTGGGGCCTTTCCATTGGGCATTTCTTGGACCACTTGGTCGATTTCCTCCTTTGTTATGGGTTTGTTTAGATTGATATTTTTTTCCTCTGTGACCAACCTGGGGATGTGCTGAGTTATCCTTTGTATGGCCTCAGTTCTGTCTTGGTTTGGTTCCTGGGCTATCCCTGGAAGTGATTGACCAATGTATTTTCAATTTCCTTGTGGGATTCTCTTTTGATCCCATCCCGATCCCTAATTTTCAGGATTTTGTTGTGGGTTCTTCTTGCAATGGTGGTTCTGTGAAAAAACTTGGTATTCCTCTCCCCTTCCTTGAGCCACCTGATTCTAGACTTCTGGCGCTAGAGAGTTTCTTCCTGCTGACATCTTGTTTCCCATTCCTGGGTCATTTTGATCTCTTCTCTTTTCCGATCCTCTGTGTAACCCTCATTTATGCAGAGTTCCTGGAGTATCCTCATTCTCTCCTCGATATTTTTTTTCCTTGGTTTACGTTCCTAAATATTTCTTGTTCCACTCTTTGAGTTTGTGTTTGATGTACTTGAGTCTCTTATATAGTTTGAACATCCTTGTCCCTTGATCCAGTAATTCCTCCCGCCACCATTGGTTGATGTGCTCCTTGAAGGTGGGATGTTCGATCCAAAAATTTTCAAATCTAAAAGGTCTGTTCTTCAGATTGTTTTGGAAGTTTGCTTCCAATTGGACTGGCCCATGGTCTGAACCCCCCCATGGCATGATGTTTCACTCTAAGGTTAGTCCCTACAGAATGATGGATTCCGACACCAGGAATCTATCAAGCCTTGTAGCTACTTGGTAGTGATTACTTCGTTTGTTATTCCAGGTGAAATGGCCATTACCGGTTCTGATGTCTACCATCTCCATTGTATCAATGAAAGTTGGAAATTCCTCCGCATCTCTATCTAGTCTCCTAGTGCCCCCTTTTTTCTCTGCAAGTGTTGTGATTATGTTGAAGTCCCCTGCCAAGATCCAGTGGAGGTTGCAGGACCTGGCCTTTAGATTTTCTAGGTCTACGTGCATTTTCTTTTTTTCCTCCAACCTCTGGGGCCCATACACATTGGTGCATAGGATCACATCAATGTTACCTATAATTTGCATGTTAACCGAGAGTGTGTGTCTCGTAGATTCAACTACTAGTAGGTTCAAAGATTGTGGGTTCCATAAGGTGAGTATATTGCCTGCCATCTGTTGGCCTTCGACAACCAACATCTGGTACTTGCTCCAATGTTTTTTACTGATTGTTTCCATTCTGTCTATAATGCATTTTTTCTCTTGAATAAAACAAAGGTCAGGTTGATCCTTACTCGGTCTATTTTTAAGGATTATTTGCTTTCGTGGGCTGTTTAGGCCTCTTATATTCCATGTTATAATCTTCATTTAAACATGTTGGGGGGAGTTGGGAAAGAGATTTTTGATCTTACCTGAATTTATCAGCAGGGCTCCTAGTTCTTGTAGGGCTACGCTGTTTGATTTCCTGCCTTTCTTCCGCTTCGTCTTCTTGGGTGAATGCTGTGGGTTTCCCTCGCCTGCTTTAATTCCCAGGTGTCCTATCTCGTTGTGCGTACGCTTGATCCCTCTGGATTTTTCTTCATCCCTTAGAAGGAAAAGGTATTGGATACGATCTAGTTGTTCCGTTGGTACATTGTCTACTCCTTGCTTTTTCCATTGCTCCAAGATGTTCGGGAGATCTATTCCTTCCCTTTCAAAAATGTCTCTGAGATCAGGATCTTCCATGCCTACCTCTCTTGGTGTCATATCCGAATCTTCGTCTGCCTCCTGCATTGGGGTGTTGGTGTCTTTGATTCCTCCTTCTATAGGACTTGCTCTACCTCCCTATTCTCCCTTGTTGCCTGGAATATCGATGTTCTCTCAAGTTGCTTGTTCCCTAGGTACTCTAGCTTTTGTCTTTTCATTTCCTCCTTCTTCCCCTTGGTTATCCCTATCTCGTCCTTCTGGTCTACTCCTGGCTTCCAGGTTTCTTTTTGTTGGGGATTTTCTTGGTTTCTTGTTTGCTATGTTTCTATGGTTCAGTTTTACAAACCTGTCCTCATTCTGTTGTGCTTTGGTGTTTTCCATTTCTTGTTTTTTATTGAGCGGACATTCTCTGATTAAGTGTCCATGTTCATGGCATCTTCTGCATCTAAATGGAATCTGCTCGTAATCGATGCTTTGTATCCATTCCTCATCCCTAAATTCCAGGCTTGTGGCTTCCGGGAGTGCCCCTGACACATCCATCTCTATGCAGATCCTTGCATGTGATGTATATCTCCCTTTTAGGGTTTCTTCTGATGTCTTAACATATTTTCCAAGTTTGTTCCCGATTGCTTCAAAGGTGGACGACAACTAGTAGTCTAGTGGTAAGGAGTAAAACCTCAGTAAGACTGGCAAGTTTTTGAAGGTTTCTTTTTCTGGGGAGAAGTTTTCTTTCCACGACCGCACGTATAACCCTGCTGAGGCGTGGAAGTATGCCCCCCCCTCAAAGACTTTATCCTTGTCCTCCAGGTTCATGAAGACTGATGTGAAGAATCCTTTCGAACCCAGGTGGAGTTCCACTTCTCCACTTGGCTTCCATTGATATTTTATCCAACTGCGCAACATTCTTTCTGTGGGCCACAACCCCATGAACTTGCATATTAGTGCATGCGTCTTCATCTGGTCCCGATAGAGTTGCGTTTGTGGGTCTTCTAGTATAACCTTGGGTATCATTGATGTTTTATGTTTACATGGGTTGCGCCCCTCTTCCCCACTGGGGTTCGCTGGTTCCTGCACAACCTTCTAAGTTTCCCTAGTTTCCTACCCCACGCAATCCCTTTTTTCCTTGTTGCTCTCCTGGTTCTTTTCCAATCTTGATCCCGAGGTGCTTGTCAACGGTTCTTTGAACTCCACACCTCTTGGGCCTTTACTCCTGTCCACCACTACCTGCTTGTATGATGGGGAGCCATTCCCGCCCCTTTTGGTAACCATTCTGTACGTTGTTGAGACCACTACTGTCAGACCCTACTGTCAAACCCTAGCGGATCGATTTATTGATATTCCACAAAAGGTATGCGGGCTTGGCCCAGTTAAGTTTTTTTCGCGACTAGACCACGTCCTTGCTCGGGTTTGAGCAGAAGACCCGACCTTCGTTGCAAGAATGACTTTACCATCCAGCCGCCTCCGTCGACCTTTACATGCCCCCTCAATTTCAAGTATGCCCTTCATCGAAGTTGAAGAAGGGGACCCCAAATCAATCCAGCCAATATGCCAACCAGTAGGATCCCCCAACAAGGGTTTTTACCAATAGATCTATGTATAAGGTGGTGAAATGTATTGAGATAAAACACTGTGTCTACATATAGAGATATTAAAAGTTGTTTGCATAGTAAATAGATATATGATTTGGATGGATGTATGAAAAAATTAAGGTTAAGTTGAATGCTTCTTAAGATGCCCTTAATTGTTGTATGGATGTGTGACATTTGAGGGTAAGTTGAATGCTTCTCAAAATGTCCCAATGGTCATGGATACTGTCCTATATTGGTTTATTTCCAGTTCGATATTGTTAAATAAATAATGAATATTGCATGAATAATGCCCTCCTTAGAATAACATGAGGTCATGTGTACTATGGTAACAATGTCTCCATTTGGAAATTAAGAAAATTCATGCTTAAAACAAATTTAGAAATGTCATCTCATTTACTTGAGGTTTTCTAGATCTATTTCCCATGAACTTTCAACCTCATGGCGAATCTAAAATATAAATTACAACATCATATATTTCACTTATGTCCAATCAAATACATAAGACAATGCAAGAAAATAAACATTAAAACAATGTACATTAAGGGAACTAGATTTCCAGCCTTGAGGATACAATCCCCAATGTATCACATATATGAAAATAACTTATAAACAATAGATTTGTCAGAGTCACAAATCTTCCCTCTTCGCTTTTATTTTCTTGCCAAATAATTCAACAAAATCTGCTCAATGTTATGGTAAATTAACATACATAACCAACACTAGAAACTATTCAATCACCATGAGAGGATAAGCTTTGAAAAATAGATGTGCAAGTATACCAAGTTTGGACAACAAACTACACTTCATATATACAACAAATGAAACTACAAGTAGATAAATCAATTTATTACAAGTTGGTACAAGATTGTCCTTCAAGATTATCACAAGTTAGGACTCTCCAATGCATCCAAACCCTAGCTAGGAAATCCACCATCAACAACAAACCATAACCAACAAATATGGCCTAACAAGGCATCACACCAAGCTACTCTTGGCCACTCTAAAGGCTCAACAACAAGCTAACATCAACACCAAAAAATCCATTAGTGATCTTTTTCCAAGCTTGCCTCCCATTAGCTCTCCAAGAAAAGTGCTCTAAGTCACCTCTAGGATTTCTTTGCCACAAACCCTAGGCCCTTGTCACACAAGGACATTGATCCTAGCATGTCAAGTCTTCTCTAGATTTATCCTCACAAACCTTAACACCTTTTTCTCTTGCATTAATACAAGTCCAAAGACTCAAGACAAGTTTATCCTTAATATAGAATGATTTAAGGAACTCTTACAAATATCTTTCTTATTCAACTAAAGACTCTCTCCTCTCTTTATATGTAGAAATTTTAATACAAATTATGTATTGCCTGGATTCTCCTGATCTAACAATTATATGCCACTGTTAAATACATAATCACTTCTACTAAAATTCTTGCGGAATTTAAAACACGATCGCCAATTGCAATATCAAGAAGAGAGATCAATCACACATAACACATATTTTTTACTGGGAAAGAATAAAGCTAAAAACCTCACTATCATATATTATGTATATATCATGGATCATGAAACAATCTCATACAAAACTCTAATCCAATAACTCTCAGTACAATATACAATCGTCTCACATTGTCATACAAAAATTTGCAAATGCATGTGCCAATTTACTGCCTCCTCTGCGCAATCCTTGCTGATGGAAATCCCTGCAATGAATGAATCCCTCTTGCTTAGGCTGCACATTCCTCATGGGCACATCCACTATGTGTGTGGTTGCATGAGTGCACTCACTAATGTCACAACTGATAGTCAAACTGTCCCTTTCACCTGTTATCTCAACTGGGTCTCCACTGGATCTGACATGCATGTAGTTAACAGTGGTAAATCTTCAGTTGCATGTGAGATCACTGATTGTGAATTAATCAATAATTAATTCACTGATCTCTCACTAGTGTAAGTTCAGTTACAACTAGTACAACTGAGATTAACTCACTTAACCAAGTTAAACTAGTTTACAACTCACATAACTACACATATAACTCTGTTACAACTTCGAATCACTCAGTTACAACTAATTCGACTTGCATGTCCCACCAGTCAACCTTTGAACTCGAATTTCCTATAGCTAACTGATTTTCCACTTCAGTTAACTATTTCCAAGTGCTCATTGAGAATAGATTAATATTTATTGTCCAACTATTATTAAGGGATAATAATAGTCGACATACATCTATAAATAGAATTCGCTCACAATCTATAAATATACATCATTTATAAATATAATTTGCTCATCATCTAAAAATAGACTTCCACCTAAAAATAGCCCGAGGCTCCATCCTAGAGTAGGTGCATAATTTTCACTAGGATCTTCTTGTTGAATCTCAACACTCCCTCTCAACAAGAAAGAGATTATCCTTCACCCCGATCCTGTCTCTATTGTATTCGAGTTTGCTCCCGGTGAGCGCCTTCGTCAGAATGTCTGCATCCTGATCTTCCATAGGAATGTACTGAAGCAACATGATATTCCGCTGCACACAATATCTGATATGATGATACCTGATATCTATATGCTTAGATCTATCATGAAACACACGATTAATCGAGAGTTTAATGCAACTCTGATTATCACAATGAATCACTGTCGGATCTAAATGAGAACCAAACAAACCAATCAAGATCTTTCTCATCCAGATAGCCTCACATGCAGCTTGACTCGCTGCCATGTATTCCGCTTCCACTGAACTAAGTGCCATAGATCTATGCTTCCTACTTTACCAAGAAACAATTGTAGATCCGATACTAAAGATTCCCCCTGATGTGCTCTTTTTGTCCGTTGGGCTGCCCGCCCAATCTACATCCGTGAAGCCATGCAACCTCACCTCATCCGTCTGTCTGTACCATAAGCCATACTCAGATGTGCCCCTCAGGTACCTCAGGACATGCTTACCCACCTTCCAAAAGAGATTGGTAGGCTTAACCATCGCTTGAATGAGCTGGTTAACCGCATAGCAAATGTACAGTCTCGTGTTCACTATACATTAGCGAACCCACTAACTGTCGATAGATAGTAGAATCCACTACCTCTCCAGAAGTAGCATCCCCTTTCCTCTAATTTCCTGGAAGAGGAGTATCCATGGGTTTGCAGCCCTCCATGTGAAACTTACCCAGTATCTCCATTGCATACTTGCCTTGAGACACAAAAAGTTCACCATCTCGCTGCCATATTTCCAATCCAAGGAAATAATGAAGGAGACCCATATCCTTCATCTCGAACTCCTTTGCAAGGTCCTCCTTGCACGAGTGTATCAGCTGCTCATCACCAATCAATATTAAATCATCAACATAAAAAAAAAATGATTAAAATCTTACCCTCCACCACAATTTGGTATAGGTTTGCATCCGCTTCACTTTTGGTGAAGCCTAGTCCAGTGAAATAGTTGTCTATTCGAGTGTACCAAGCACGGGGTGCTTTCTTCAGCCCATACAATGCTCTTTTGAGTCGGCACACATGCGACTCGCTGCTGAAGATCTCAAATCCTTCAGGCTGCTCTATGTACACTTCTTCCTCAATGATCCCATTGAGAAACACAATTTTTACATCCATCTGATGAATTCGCCAGCCCATCTGCACTGAGAGTGCAAAGATGGATCTTATGGTAGAGTACTTTGCGATAGGTGCAAAGGTCTCATCATAATCTATCCCCTCGATATGTGAGAAGCCCCGAGCCACAAATCTAGCCTTGTATTTCTCAACACTCCCATCAACAACTTGCTTTACCTTATAGATCCATTTCGAACCTACCACTGATTTGTCGACCGGTCTTGGGACAATTTCCCATGCACTGTTTTTGACAATGGATTCATACTTCTCCACCATTACATCAACCCAAGTGGGATCCTGCATTTCTTCTTGAAAGGAATATGGTTCAGTCACAATACATTTTCTCATGAGAGCCATGTATCCAGTAAATCGATCAGGAGACTGTCTTTGTCTTCATTGTGAAGTAGGGGCTCCTACATTCTATGCAACATCTAGTCTCAATCTATCAGCTTCCGTGGTGCGCTTTTTTCCATTTCTGATGGATGACTCTACATGAGTGGCTTCCTCCACTCCATGAACCTCCTCATGTGGCTGATCCACATCTTGAGACTCATCTTTGGGAACCAACAGTTCCTCCTCTGCATGAAAGTCTAGCTCCCTCTTAAGTGACAACCGCATGGCTTTCCCCCCATCGAATTTTATATCCCGTCGCATAACAATCATCTTACTGTTAGGAAAATACAAACAATAATTATGGGGTGTTTCTATGTACCCCAAAAATATCCCAACTTCAACAGTCGGCTCCAGCTTCTTCCTGGCGTTCTTGGTCACATGCACATAAATAGATGAGCCAAAAATCTTAAAGTGAGAAACATCCGATTTCTTACCAGTGAAAGCTTTTTCAGGTGTACTCATGCCGAGTACTTTATGAGGACAACGATTTTGCACATAAACCACACAGTTGCATGCTTTCGCCCACAAATGCATTGGTAGGCCCTGATCATGCAACATCTCTCATGCTGCACCCACGATCGTTCTGTTCTTCCTCTTCGCGACCCCATTTAGCTGTGGGTTATGGGGCACTATGAGTTCTCTTAGATTTCCTTCTTTGCTGCATAAGTCTTTGAATTCGTTAGAGATGTATTCTCCACCATTATCGCTCCTTAGAGCCTTCACTTGCTTCCCCGACTCACATAACTTTGAGAATGTTTGATCCTTCTTCTGCATGAAGAAGATCTAGCATTTACGAGAAAATTCATCAACAAAAATAACATAATACTTATGTTTTTCTTTTGAAGCAACCGAGAATGGTCCACACACGTCTGTGTGAACTCTCTCCAGGATCACCAAAGCACGGTTCTCCTTTTCATGAAAGGTGGACTTTACATACTTCCCCATGGTGCAACCCTTGCACTGATCTAACTGAGCAAGTGTTCCCATTGGAAGTCCAGTAGATATTTGCTGCATGATTTTCAAGGCTCCATGATGAAGATGGCCCAATCGCCTGTGCCATAATTCTCCCTCATCCCGGCTCACCACTTTTTCTTCCTTGCCCATCATGGAAGCGCAACCATCTACCTTCAGCTTGTAAATATTCTTAACTCGAATCCTTATATTCTTGACTTGACTCGTTGTTTTATGTCGCAGGAAAGATTTTTCATCGCTAAAAACAACGTCATAGCCTCTGTCCTCTAACATTGCGATCGAGACCAAGTTTTTTTTTAGACCTGGAACATGCATAACATATTTCAATTGAAATGGTTTACTTGAATCCCTCTGAAAGGTAATGGTACCAATTCCAGTCGCACTGTATCGTCCATCATTTCCCATATCTATATTCATTTTGAGATCTTTCTCCTCCAAGTCATTGAAAAGATCCGTATCTCCCGTCACGTGGAAGGAAGCACCACTATCCAAATACCACACTGATCCAAATGTACTTGACGCCATGCATGCGATCAAGGAGAAGTCAAGTTCAAATTGTGAGGCAAGGTCCTCACCAGCTGTAGCTCCAACATCCTTCTTGTTCTTCTTCTTTTGCGGATAGTTAGTAGCGAGATGCCCATGTTCGTGACAGTAAAAACACTCCACTTTGGACAAATCCAACTTCTTGCCTTTAGAATCAGATTTTGAATGGAATTTCTTCCCCTTCCCTTTCCTTTCCTTGGCAGCCAAAGCAAAATCCTCTTCATAATCATGTTTTGATGAAGAGCCATCTCTGGTGTTTCACCTGAACTCCTCCTGCGCTAGATCCGACCATAGTCGTTCCCAATCTGGAAATTTTCCCCTTCCATTGACAGTCTTGATAACTATGCCAATTCTTGGAAAGTCCTAGGAGGGCCAAGATCACCAAATCATCATCAACGACTGTTATTCCCACACTCCCCAGCTCATCCCGACATTGGACAAACTTCGTGAGATAATTTGGAATGGAGTCGCCCTTCTCCATTGATCAAAATCTGGACCAAGGGTCAAATTTTAGCCCAAAAATCAACGTTCTCGGAATTGCCTCAAATCGGATGTGAGAGTAGCCCTCGTCGTCACGAACCCAACGCAATTCGTTTCATCTCAAACGGACATCGGGAGCGAAAGATATAGCGATCTGTTTGGAAAGTCAAACAGGTAAAAAAAGTGCTGACTGTACCTGTCCGTACAGTCCGTACGGCCACGTGGCAGGGCCGTACCATCATGATGATGTGACAGTTGGGGTGACATGGCGCATTTTCATTGGGTGATTGTCGGCATATCGGATGTTGACACGTGTCCAGGTGTGGGCAAATAATATGAGGACACGTGGCCCAACCGGAGGGGGCCACGTGTCACTCATAGTTTCGCTATTTGGTTTATTGGTTCAAAATTTTGGTGGCCGTGGGATTTGAACCGGTAACCTATATATCCGACCAAGTTTTCATACACCTCCGCTAACCATTATTCCACGGTTTTATTCCTTGTTTGATATGTGAACGCACATTTATTTAATGTAGTGTTTTGTATTATGCGGAAAGGGGGGCGGGCCGGGGCTTAGCCCCGACCCGTGGTTTCGTTATTACATGTGACCGCTGTTTTTTTATATTGAACCAACCGGTTGGCGCGGGGGTTATAATCCATAATCCATAGTTTTATTAATACATTACCATTGTAATTGTATTATTGGTGCACGCGTTTTAAAATTGCATATATATATATTTATACCATAGTTTGCCATGGTATTAACTATTTGCGCGCGGGTTTTTTTTTTGAAATTAACCCATAGTATATACAACCATGTTTTAATGTATGCGCCTTTTTGTAACGATTATGTTATGGTTGGAATGGCGCGCGGTTTGAATGCGGTTTCCAACGGTTGACACAGTTTCATAACCGTCAAGCCCTTTTTATTATTGCACGAGGTCACATGATGCATATGACCGAATGCTAGGCGGTTGGGGGCTGGAGGCGCCCTAACCATCCTACAGTTTGCACAGTTATTTGGGAACCGCCCGGTGCCAGGTTATAATGCGCATTGGGAGCGTGTTCCAGGTACATGCACACAGAGGTGCGTTCTGTAGAACCAGTTCCAGCAAAGCTTGAAGGAGGAAAATGGAGAAGGCCTAACTTCTTCACCGTTTGGCCGATTGAGGTGCCGTAAAAGCCCAGCCAGGGGTTTTTGGATGTGCTGGATCCATTGGTGCCATTTTCACAGCCATTTGAAGACTCTTCATGCGATTTTTTCACCGTTGAAGTTTCAGGAAGCTCCAGGGAACTTTCAACCCTCTTTGATGGAGGACATGGTTTGGTGAGCCTATATTTGTTTTCAGTGATTGAATTATCATTTTTGGCTAATTGATATGCTCTGAACACATTGGGACAGGTTTCAGAGGCTTTTGAGGACTTTTACAGGTGTTTTTTTCCAAAGAGAAGCTCAGGGAAGCTTATGGCCACATGTAGAAGAGGTCATGCCCGGATGAGCCATGATCCGTTTTCAGAGTTCTATTAGTCATTTTTGGGGTTTTTATGTGTTCTGATCTCAATGGTACAGTTTGTTTTTCCATTGGAGTTGAGCAGAAACTTGTAAAAGAACTTTTGACTAATTAATCCCAGAGAGCCAAGTCCATTATGGAGGCTCAAGGAGATGTAGCCCGGAGGGGGGTGAACTCCTTTATCATCTTGTTCTTGTTGTGCATTTGATGGTTTATTTGCTGCAAGTATTG
>ML826841.1:27533-44764 GCA_009831015.1 Picea engelmannii
AATTCCATATTTGGTAAAGGAGAATCTGGTAGTTGATGCATCTCATGCTCCACTTCTCTATTGGCGACATTCCTTTTGGATATTGGAACACTTCTTGGTATGCTTGTAAAATGTCTTCCACAATTGTCATTTATGTTCTTTTATACATACTTTGAAGGATGTCTTCACACCTATTGAATTGGTGTTTATATGATTCTGTCTCAAGAAAATAAGTACACACTTCTTGGTTAAATTGATCAATCTCATAGTTTGGTGCACACTCACTAAAGAGATCTTAGATTTCTCCTTATGTGAAATGATGATAAAATATTTACCATCCTTGTTTAGGTAGCATTGTTTCACCCTTGTCATGAATATAACATCACTCATATAACACATATAGGGGATACTAATCATTGCACTGTATAATCAATAGTCACTATATCAAATTTTATTTCATCAATAAAATCTTCAACGATAGCAATTGCAAGCTTATGTTGCTTGGCAACTTTCAACTCTGCATCCTATTCACCCAACCTAAAGGGTATAGATGAAGGTGATCATGCATTTCTTGATCTATAAACTATTGTGGATATTCCATTGGATAGTTTGTCACCTCAAATATTACAATTTATTGCAAAGTATTGCGATACTATCCTTTATTATGCATTGTGTAACATCTTTGACTAGATGGGTGCAGAGACCTTCACCCAAGTCCTCAACGAGATAGAACTTGGGGTTGCTTCGACACCCAATTTGGGAAAGTGGGTGCCTTGGGCATGCGAAATCCATAAGGGGATTTCCCAAGTATGAGGTGACCAAGAGATCGGGGCACACTGACATGAGGGGCACACCGATCCTAAGGGGAACGCTTGTTGATGAGCGCATGGGTTCGTTTGGGCGACTGGGTCCACAAAGGGGCATGACGATTCATTTGGGAGACTGAGTCCACATAGGGGAGTGACTATTTGTTTGGACACATGGGCTCATGAAGGGGTGCAACACCCCCAAAGGACGCGACAATTCACGATGGTGACCTTTGGAATCCTTATAAGAGAACAAGGGCACAAAACCAAGGAAGACATATTTTGGAGAACAAAGGAGAGAAAGAATATATCTGTGGTTCTGAGGAAAGATTATATGAAGAGGGGTAAGATCCCTCAAGGAGCCAAGTTGCTCCATTTGGGAGGAATTGTGCTGCTTTGAGGAGGATTCAATGGACAGAGTTGGGAGAGCTTCTTTTGGGCTCGTTTTGGGGAAGTATGGAAACACAATTTTGTTGGAGGCATGTGTGAGGTAGAAGAACCGAGTTCTGTGAAGTCTATGGAAACAAAGAGACAACAAGTCTGCGATTGAGGGCACATTTAAGGTGCACCACAAAAGGTTGCAGAGATGGTTGCAATAAAGAGTCTTGGTGACAAATCTGTGTATGACTGTCTTGGTGAGGAGAGGCGAGTCATTTGACTTTTCACAAGTTGTAAACTGAGCCAATAACACTCATGTTGTAATTGTTTCACAATAAAAAAGACTTAACCGGGTGTCAGGAACAGATTGTGCTGCCCGCACTATATCTATGTTTGTCTTTCTCTTGTTCCATTGTTTTTCTCTTGGTTTCTCATTGTTGGACATACAAATAAAGATAAGTGTGAATGTGTGTTAGCACAAGCCTATTTTGGAAAGAAAAGCCAATTTTGGAGCACACGCCATATATGGAGAAAAAGAAGCATGTCGAAGATGGAGGAAAAACAACAGGCCAAAGATCGAGGAAAAGAAGTGTGTCACACATGCATACAAGCCTAGCCACGATTAGGGTTAGGGTTTTTGATAGGATTTTAATGGCTATGAGCCAATAGAGTATTATAAATAGGCCTAGGAGGTCTAGTAGAGGTTGGTCAATAAGCTAACGAGATGGTCAATGAGCTAGAGAGTAGGAGAAAAGGGTTTTTGAGGGTTAGGTCACAGGCTGTGGAGCCTGGTGTGGTCTAGTTCGCCTCACAGATTGAACTTGTCATATTTTTTGGTTGTAATCATGGAGAATGTAATGCGCGTAGCGATGTCTTTGAAGAATGATGAATAAAAGAGCATAAGAGACAAATATTTGTGGACATATCCACCGGGGCGGGGAGGGGGGGGGGTGAACCACGCTAACACGTTGTGTTAATGTGTGTGAATGATTTGTGTGTGAATGATTATTTTACTATTTCTTCCATTTATCAGTTAAAGAATGGATGTTTATCGTAGATTATTAAACATGCATGCACGGTTTCTTTGATGAATGAATACTAGATCTATATGGATGAGTAATAAATATGATGCATAAGAAAAGGACACACATCACATTCCCAAACCCTTCCCTAACTGCAAATATCTGAGTTTGGAAGTCCCCCATAATCTATCTCGGTTGAGACTGTGTTGTGTACTCTATGCGCAGTGGTGCCTTTTGGTTTACCAGGAGGGCTGATAGTTTGAGGGTTTTGTTGGAAACCTTTGATATTAGAACCTAGGTCAGCCCAAGTGTCCAACAAATGGTTCCATTGTTGGTTGGAGTTGTGCATGATATATTGGAAGGGATCTGCTGAAGAACAACAAAGAGAATGAAAAATTAGAAGGGAATGTACAAGCCATGGAATCCAATGAAGGCGAAGATTGAAAGATGGTTAAGGAAAAAGGAACTTGAGTTTACGTAGAAGGACAATAGAAACCCTAAATATACATCACACAAATATCTCTACAACTCTGTGTTTAGTGAATTGCATGGAGTATTTTTCTATGAATTTACGCATCTATTATAGGAGTGGTTATTGAGGTTGAAGAAAACCATCCTACAAATTGGATAAGACAACTAGAGTGGCAACCTGTGGAGATCGCGTAGTTGCAGCAAGTCAATAATAAATTCACGCGCACAATATATATTTGGTTAGACAATATTAGTGCAGGATTTATCACTGAATTTGTTGTTGATACTGCGAAGTCATACACTGCTGCAAAGCAGGATTTTTTGAAGGGACTGAGAGGTAGGTACATAAGATCGCTATATACTTCCATCAATATTTTATTATATGACGAAGGCATGATGACCATGGAGTCAGACAACTAAACTTCCCTGCGTGCATGGGGTAAGGGGGGAGGAACTGACAAGAGTCTGAGATATGGATATGAATCTGGATAAGGGGAAACAAAAGGAGGCAATGGACCTGATCATGATGGAGGAGGACTAGATAAAACAGATAATAAAAAAAGATGGAATGTCATGCAACGATAGACCTTACTAGTATAAGATGAATAACAAAAAGAGGGCCATAGTTGATAGAGAGGGCTTGGATAGCGATAAACAAGAGGTAGAGGATCTCCGGGCTATGGAGCAGATTGAGGAAAACCTTCGCGCAACATATGCAAGGAAAAAAAGAGGTCTAGGGTTAGGAACATAATCCATAACTCCAGTCCAGATCACAGTTAGTGTGGAACCTATAACCCCATGTGTGACTAATACACTCGAAGGAACACAAGCTTTTATACAACCAATTTTCAGTAGAAGAGGTGCAATAGATCAGGGGACAAATAATGGAAAATCAATTGGGGGTACAAGTTCAAGAAGTAGAAGTCAACTATATACACTGTGTGTAAGCGGTAGTTCAACAAGTTTCAAAATGGCACGTGTAGATCCCACTATTAGATTACCAGAGTTTCGTGGTGAGACGATAGACGACCCAGAGAAACATTTATTCATTTGTGAAAAGATATGGGAGGCAAAGCAGATCACTGATGAGGATACCAAAGTGGCATAGTTGGCTATTACATTCAGAGACCACGTACTAGACTGGTACATGAGCCTTGATGTAAACAGTCAAGAAAGAGTAGGAGCACCAAAGATTGTCACGGAGGTAAAAAAACTGCTGATAAATGAATTTCAGAAGCCAAGTTCACAAGACCAATATATGAATGAAATGATTGAGATAAGGAAGAAACCATGTGAGTCTACCTGGGAGATTGATCAAAGGTTTAAACGTCTAAAAGGTAAGTTGAAGTACTCTATTACTGACATGCAACAAAGGAAATTATTTTTGAACTCACTATTACCACACTTGAAGTATCCTTTGAGACATCATAGGTTACAAAATCAGGCAGAGGCTCTACAAGCAGCTCTGTAGTTGGAAGAAAACCAATATTAACAGACAGATCCAACAATAGAAGAGCTGAAAGAGGATCTGAAGAACATAACATTTCAGTTAAACCAGAATAAGGGGAAGGAGAAGCGAGAAGATGTCTGGTGCACGTTATGCAGGGTAGAAGGACACCATAAGAATGAATTTCCAACCTTTGCACAGTTTTTTGAAACATGGGTGCCAAACCCCTTGCATATAGGAGTACCGTGGTGTGAAATTTGTAAGACACACGAGCATTATCCATATCATTGTCCCATGATGCAGAAGTATAAGACAATGCCAATTTTTTTGTAAATCAGTGTGTCATGATGAAAAGGACTGTAGAACTCTGGAATTGATGAGAGAGAGAACTTCAAATACCTATAGGGTGAAAGTAGAGATTATGACAGGGAAAGCCACACCACAATTCAATAATTTGCAACCACAATTCAATCCCGCGCAACCACATTACAATAATTCACAACCACAGTATAATAACACACAATATAGCCAAATACCCCAATATAATACATCGCGCAGAGATAGAGGTGGATTCAGAGGTGTAGGACGGGGAAGAGGAGGATTTGGAAGAGGTAGAGGGCCATTAGTCTGCCATAATTTTTAACAACTAGGACACTATGCAAGATATTGTGCACTTCCACCGACGACATGTATGTATTGTCTCAGAACAGACCATGAGACATAAGACTGTATGACATTATTGGGAAAAATACAGGAAAAAAGAAACCATAAAAATTCGAACATACAATGGATTTCTGCAGAAGCCATGGATAATGGGAAGAACATCAACATAGTTAATCGAGGAGGCGCCAAGACAGGAGCCAATGCAGTGAAAAAAGATCCATCTCAACACCAGTGGGTAAAGAAGAACATTGCACCACATAAGAATTTTGATGCGCAGAAAGAAAAGGAGACATTTAAGGAGGCCAAACAAGAGATTCTAAAGGAGAACATTGCGTCTACATCAACCGTGCAACAAAATCATGATCAACTAATGTATGAGATGCCACCTTCAATGGATCACACCAACAAAGGACAACCTTTAGAGAAAGTAAGTACCCTAATGAATTTTCTGCAGTCATGTGTAAAGCTATTGAATGATCCATCATCTATTAGGGTCTTACAAAACTTGCTAGAGAGATGCAATACAAAAGTAGAAGGGAAGTTAGAACACAAGACAACTAATCATCTCCATACGAGAAGAAGAACAAGTAGGAAATTCAGGTTAAATGCCAACATTGGGGATTTCAATATGGGGGATGTCATACTTGACTTAGGTTATGAAGTGAACGTCTTACCAAAGAAAACATGGCAATGTATGGGGGAACCCATATTAGGGTATTCACCTGTTCAGTTGAAATTGGAAAATCAGCATAGAGTATTACCAATTGGAAGACTAAAAGGTGAAATAATAGACATGGATGGAGTGCGCACTGTAGCTAATTTTGAAGTTATAGAAATAGTATATGGCACAACACCCTACCCATCATTACTAGGATTGGAATGGTCATTTGATAACCAGGATGTGATCAAACTGAAGACACAAAAAATGACCTTTGAATCCGACGAGTACATAGTAATTGCACCGTTGAACCCCTCAAAAGGAGAAAGGTTTGTAGAGGCGACACATTTGGACTTGGAAGAAATAAATCAACTATATAGGGCTACCGCATGAGAATAAGATTATGTCAACCCAATTGTAGATGGGGTACTCATCTGGAGAAGCATTACATCGTGTGCCTCAGACTTAGATACAAGTATGAAAAAATGGCAGCAGAGGCTACATGAAGTCTTCACAAGGAGGTGCACAAGAATAGAATGTGCAATAAGGTGGGTTGGTACATAGGTAAGGGAACCTCCCAGTTTTCATGGTTTGAACGACCTATCAGAATTTTTAACAAACTATGAAGAAGAAGTCTTGGAAAATTAGAGGTTGTTAGCCCTGGATATTGCACTAAAGGAAACACATGCAAGATGGTGGGGCACACAAAAGGAAATGATTCAAGACTGGTATTAGTGTAAAATGATACTGCACATTAGATTTGGCACAAAATAGGGGCACAATACATTGCAAAAATATGATGGGCGAGGAAGATCAACTGAGAACATAGAGAAATGCATAACGCAGTGGAGGCTAAAACCCCTAGAAGAATGAACTCATTACTTTATTCATACATTGGAGGGGATACCAGGGAATTGGTACATAGAACATGAAATGCGCAGAGGCACTACAGAATGGACAATGTTACAACAAAATTTTGTGATAACTTTCTCATTTGAGCATGAGAACCCTACAATCAATTTAGCCCTTACGATGATTCAAGGAATGATATTTTTTGAGGAAACCGAGGTGAAAATTATAACATAATATCAACAATAGAACAAACATACAGTCAAGGACTTACTCTCTTGTTATCATGTTGCAGATGAAACACCAGAAGAAGAAGATCCATGCAACATCCAGATAGGAGAGTGAAAGAGAAAAAGAGGTGGAAGGACCATCATTGGAAACAGAGGCATTTTATGCACCAATTAAGGTCAATAAATTCAACATTGGGACATAATAAAACCCTAAAATGGAAAGTATTGGAGACTACTGGGATGAGCAGACACTAGAGAGGATAACAAAATTATTGCACGAATATAGTGACCTGTTTCCAACAACCTTTACAGAGATGAAAGGAATAACAAGTGAGCTGGGAGAGATGAAGATACCCTTAAATCCATATGATCCAGGTGGATATCGGTGTCCACCCACCTTTTCTAACTGGCCCAAAGCAGTTTTCGGGCAATTTTGGCAATTTACTATTTTTAGCAGTTTTTAAGTTTCGGGGCCAATTTGAGGGCCCAAATGAAGGTTTTTCAAGATAGAGGTTCTCAATGATAGACTATAGAATGATTGAGGCCCCAAAATTAATCTCCTCGATGATACCTTTCCAACGGGCTATCATACGCCTAAAACGAAGATCGTATGCAAAAGTTACGACCCCGGGAAGTTAATGCACTAACTTACCCAAACGGGGCCCACATGACTTTTGGCGCTTCATATCCTAGGGTTAGGTTTTTGGATGTATAGAGATTTTGGAATTCCTGTTTATTGTAAAAAGGCCTTCAGAGCCTCATTGTAATCATCTTCTGGCGAATGCGAGTAGCCGTCACATCTCTTCTAAGAGATAAGCTGCCACCATTCTAGCCAGTCTTTCACTCTGTATTTTTACAGTCTATGTACATTTCTTTCATTAATAGAAATCATGTATTACTGTATATCTGTGTTTATGGTTGCATCTCTGATACATTTCTGTTATATTATTGAATATCTGCGATATCTCCATGCATTTCTTTATTATATCTCCGCTCTCATTTCGTGTCGAAAATAATCCGGATTAGTGGTATCAGAGCAGGCTATTCTTGATCATTTTTTTCTAGTGCATGTCCCCGACGAGGTCTGAGTATAGCAAGTTGGGTCTCAAGCTTGTCTCTCTGGAAGACAATCACTCTCGCACACCCAAGAAACCCTCAATGGTGGAAGAAAAGAAAAACGACAGAGCAGGCGATCCTATAAGTCTGTTGCTTGAGCAAGCTCTCACGCGATAGAGGGACGAAATGATGGAGAATTTTTCCCACATCCTTCAAAACCTCCCGATAGCATCAGGCGCATATTCATCAAGCGACCACTTTGGAGGCACCTTTCCTTTTAAGGTACATGTCAATTTTGATATTCCTATCTTTGAAGGTCAAATAGATGCGGATTCCCTAGATAAATGGTTAAACCTGCTAGAAGGTTATTTCTCTGTTCACAATTTTTTGGACAGAGAAAAGATCAATTTCACACTCCTTAAATCTCTCCCCCATGTCAAACATTAGTTGGAAACTTACTGGGAACAGAGTTCCACAGAGGAGCCTGGAATATATGGGGCCGAGCCCACATGGGATTTTTTGTGTGGATGTGGTAAAGGAATAGTATTACCCTGTTGGAAACTATGAGGACCGGTACATGAGATGGACCACACTGCAGCAAGAGAGGGGCCAAGCAGTTCCAGAGTTCACCAATACCTTCCATACCTTGTGCACCAAGCTGTGTATCAAAGACTCCGAATGACATTTGGTTCTGAAATACCGTGGGGTTCTACACAGATACATCCAAACTGAAATGGATTTTCTAGACATCTCATCACTCGGTGTTGCTTATCGATATGCTGTTAAAATCGAGCAAATATTTAAGCACCTAAACAAACAGGAGTTCGGGTCTGCAAATCCGCAACAACCAAAGTTTGGTAAAGACAGTCCTAACAAACAGTCTCCCGAAAACCCATCCAAGCCACAGGAAAAGAAGGGTCACGGGAAGACAAAGAAGGACATCGGAAAATGGTGGGATTTCCACAAAATCCCCTGGCACAACACCGATGAATGTCGCTCAAAATAGTCATTGGTGGCTGAGATCAAAGACAAGGAGCCGAACCCTGATTTAGAAAATACTGGTAAAAGAAAGATCATTGACGCAGACCCTACTGCTATTGTCGCGATCGCAACAATTCAACCAGAAGAACCAACAGATCCTGAAGGGGACCCCGCTGCATTTTATTGTTGATATTGGAAGCTAGAAGAACCTCATCTCAACAGAGGTCGTCAAACAATTGGGATTGTCGACAACACCACACCCGCAACCATACAACATCGGGTGGCTTTGCCAAGGACGAGATCTCCATGTCAGCCAACAATGTCGATTATCATACTGCATCCAACCCTTCAAGGCTGAGGTATTATGTGATGTTGCCCCACTGGATGTCTGTGATGTGCTCTTGGGACAACCATATATGTGGAGACGCGATGATGTTTATGAGTCTCGACCCCATAGTGTCATTGTTACTTTGGGGGGTCATCTCTACAGAATACCATAGGTAGTTCTGACTACTGTTCCACCTAAAAAGTGTCGCAAGGTAGTATCTCATATTGTGAAATTCAGCTTCTTCACAATCTGTTCAAAAGGAGAACAAAAGGACACTGCAACCACTACAACCTTGCCCCAATCACCTTCTATCCAACATAAGCAGGTCGAAAAGGTTGCAAAAAATCACAAAGATTACTTCTGCACACTGTCCTCTCATGTATCTCAACTTTTTGAACAACCTCAGCCTCAACAGGTTCATGAAAGACTTCCACAAACTGAGCAACACGACGTCTCCAACAAGGCAAGCAGCTCACCAAGATGCAGATTCAAAAAATGCTTTTCCCTCTCCCCAGAGAAATCAACGCAATAGATACCATTGCTTCCTAAGGAGGGAGGATTGATCTAGGTGGATATCGGTGGCCACCCACCTTTTCTGACTGGCCCAAAATAGTTTTCGGTCAATTTTGGCAATTTACTATTTTTAGTTGTTTTTAACTTCTGGGGCCAATTTGAGGGCCCAAATGAAGGTTTTTCGATATAGAGGTTCTCAATGATAGCCTATGGCATGATTGAGGCCCCAAAATGAATCTCCTCAATGATACCTTTCCAACGGGCTATCGTACACCTAAAAGGAATATCGCATGCAAAAGTTACGACCCCGAGAAGTTAATGCACCAACTTACCCAAACGGGACCCACATGACTTTTGGCGCTTCATCTCCTAGGGTTAGGTTTTTGGATGTATATAGTTTTTGGAATTCCTGTTTATTGTAAAAAGGCCTTCAGAGCCTCATTGTAATCATCTTCTTGCGAATGCGAGTAGTTGTCACATCTCTTCTCAGAGATAAGCTGCCACCATTCTAGCGAGTCTTTCACACTGTATTTTTACAGTCTATGTACATTTCTTTCATTAATAGATATCGTGTATTACTGTATATCTGTGTTTATGGTTGCATCTCTGATACATTTCTGTTATATTATTGAATATCTGCGATATCTCCGAGCATTTCTTTATTATATCTCCGCTCTCATTTTGTGCCGAAAATAATCCGGATTACCAGATGCTAGACCAGTCATAAAGAGACCTGCTAGACTAGTCATAAAGAGACCTTACAAGATGAATCCAGTTTTTAATCAAAAAGTGAAAGAAAAACTTGATAGAATGTTAGAAGTTGGTATCATAGAGCCATCGAAAGAATTCGAATGGATCAGTCCCATGGTGGTCCAGGAAAATAAACAAGGGGGAATAATAATTTGTGTAGATCTAAGGAAACTTAATGATGCTTGTTTACATGATCCTTTCCCTACCCCTTTTACAAATGAGGTTTTAGAGAATCTGGGAGGACATAAAGCATATTCCTTCACAGAGGGATTCTCAGGTTATCATCAGATTAAAATAGCTCCAGAGGATAGGTATAAGACTACATTTGCTACAAAATGGAGATACTATTAGTATACAATTATTCCCTTTGGACTGAAGAATGCACCAACTATCTTTTCAAGGGTGGTAGTCGCTGCTTTTAGGGATTTCATACATAAGTTATTATAAGAAAATTTGGATGACTAGACTATTTTTAGTCTTTTGAAAGATCATTTAGAAGTATTAAGATAATGTTGGACAGGTGTAGGCAATGTCATATCTCATTGAATATCAAGAAATGTATTTTCAGCGTACCTTTTGGGATATTGTTAGGACATGTGGTATACATACATGGTTTACT
This sequence comes from Picea engelmannii, assembly GCA_009831015.1. Taxonomy (NCBI): domain Eukaryota; kingdom Viridiplantae; phylum Streptophyta; class Pinopsida; order Pinales; family Pinaceae; genus Picea; species Picea engelmannii. The sequence goes on from ML826841.1 coordinate 38,284, forward strand.
AGTTGACCCTACTAAGATTGTTGTAATTGTGAACTTACCACCACCAAAGTCAATGCGCCACTTAAGAGCCACACTTGGACATACAGGGTACTACAGGAAGTTTATCAAGGGGTATGCGTAGATTACAACATCGATGGATTTTTTTTAAGGACACCAAATTCCAGTGGAATGAGGATTATCAACATGGATTGAATACTTTGACGGAAAATATGGTGACAACACCTATTTTAGTATTTCCAGATTGGGAAAAACCATTTCACGTGCATGTAGATGCATGAGAAATAACACTTGGATAAATTTTGGTGCATCCAAGAGCAAGTGACCTAGATCACCCTATAGCCTTTGCAAGCAGGAAGTTGTCATACTCAGAGAAGAATTACAACACAACATAAAGAGAAGGTCTGGTCATGGTGTATCCATTGCACAAATTCATAAACTACTTATTGGGCAAGCACTTTAAAATGTTCATAGATCATTCCGTCCTCAGATATTTAGTCAACAAGCCAGTGTTGGGGGGGGGGGAGGATATGTAGATGGCTATTATTGTTTCATGAGTTTGAATTTTAAGTAATAGTTAAACCAGGGAAATTGAATGCAGGACCAAAGCATTGATCCAGGATAACCAATGGAGAAGAACCTACTAATTAATTAGAAGACAGCTTCACTGATACACATTTATTTTCAGTACATATAGTAGATGAATACTTTGCTAATATCATTGAATTATTGAGCATAGGAGTTGCGCCACATGAGTTTAGTACCGCACAGAAGAAAAACCTAGTAGTTATAACTGCATACTATCAATTGATTGTAGGCCTTTTATACAAGCTGGGAGCATACATCATATTGAGAAGGTGTGTGATGGAGCATGAACGATCCATTATTATAGCAGAATATCATGAAGGTATATATGGAGGACACTATGTAGGAAAGGCTACTGCGTAGAAGGTATTATGCACAGGGATATGTTGACCAACAGTTCATAAGGATGCAAAAGAATATTGTCAGAATTGTGATGTCAGTCAAAGAGTTGGAAAACCAAACAGGAGGGATGAGATGCCCCTAAGGCCCCAAGTAACTCTTCAGGTATTTGAAAAGTGGGAAATATATTTTGAAGGACCTATTAGTCCACCTTCAAGAAGGTTAGGAGCAAGATATATCAATACCGTGACAGAGTATTTAACTAGATGGGAAAAAGCAACACCAATCAAGGATTGCAATGAAAATACAACAACACACTTCTTATTTGAGTAGGTGATTACAAGATTCATTTGTCCTAGTGTTTTGATAAGTGACTAAGGCACACATTTTATTAATAATACCATCCAGGCTATGACGAAGGAATTTGAAGTCTATCACTAGAAGAGTACACCATATCATCTTCAGGAAAATGACACAGTAGAAGATTTCAACAAGATTTTGTAGAATGCCTTGACAAAGATTTGTAATGTTAATAGAGATGATTGGGATTTAAAAATACGAGAAATATTATGGGCATACAAGACTACATGCAAGAAGTTGGCAGGACAAACACCCTTTAGATTGGTGCATGGAAAATAAGCAGTGGTTCCATTAGAATTTTTGGTACCCAATCTGTGTCTTGCAACAATCACAAATATGACAGAAAGAGGCGTAGTACAAGAAAGGTTAAGTCAACTTACAAAACTTGAAGAAGACAAAATTCTGGCAGGATTCCACCAAGAGGTGCAGAAAGAAAGGGAGAAAGCCTGACATGACATACACATAAAGAAGAAGAGCTTTAAGGAGGGAGATCTAGTTCTCCTCTATGAAAACAAATACTTGCAACATCCAGGTAAGTTCAAAATGCATTGGCTAGGTCCATATGAAGTGAAGTATGTCACATATGGAGGATATGTGCAAAGAAAGGACTTGACAGGAAAAGAAATGCATGGTCTGGTGAATGGTAGTTGTCTGAAACTGTATAGGGACAATCGACATACTAACTCTTAGTATTTGCAGCGCAATGAGGAATCCTTGTGTATAGTGTACTATAGTAGAGGTTAGGAAAGAAAAATTACAAAAAGACATAAAAAGTCGAGAAAGATGGAAAATACAAAAAGAGTAGGAAGTGTTAGGATGACAAAAAACTGGAAAATGTATCGTGCAACAGACAAAAAAAGTAGTGTGAAGAAGCAATAAAGTTACTGCGTGCAAGATATAATTGACAGGAAGAAAGCACAATGCGTCAAGGATGAATCACAACAAAAAGTTGTGGTGCACTGGAAAAGGGGCCAACGACTGGAAAAGAAAAAACCAGTCATCGGAAAAAGGTGCGAACCGAGCATTTATGAAATTTAACAAAGCGTGTCGAAGAATATTTAGAACATTTATGACACTAAAATAAGCGTCTTCGAGAATATTTACGACATTTATAACACCACTTATATAACCAGAAATAAGACCAAACAACCTTCATTGTGAATTTGAACATACGTAGAGCTAAGAAGCACAAAGACGAGCTAAAAACATGTGGTTCTGAAGGTTTTAGCAAGCGTATTTCAAAAAAAGTGGGAGGATTTATGCAGGATGGAACCACCAAAACTTGGAGCAATGAGAAAAGTGGAAATAAAAACTTGAAGCAACACCAAGACTCCACAGGAAACCCCAGGGGAGGAATAAGTTCATATATAGTCGGAGGGAGTGGTTGATGTTGATGCCATTCCTTCACCACAGGACGAACCAGTGAGTGCCACAATTGTGGAGGAGGAAGCACAACAACAAAGAAATATCATCCTTAGAAGAATCCAGGTCCTAAGCCAACACAACAGAAGAAGGACATCACACTAAATATGAATGGGCATACAAGTAAGAAGGACAATGTCCTTGCGTAGGAAGAATAATCAAAGGGGGACACAACATGACAAGAAACTCTAGCAACAATAGTTCCAATAGATGCAGGGCCATCCAAAAGGCCGATTATACAAACATGGGGGAGCACAAGAAATCCAAGGAACATAAGGGAATTCTAGAATACACAATTACCGAGGATGACACAGAGTTAGTAATAGAGAGAGTTTAGAACCACACAACTGAAGAATATGAGGAGGCCAAGAACCAAATGGAAAGAATTATGGAGGAATTGATGGAGGTTATATAGGTCCAGGAACATATACGAACAACACATGCACAAGATAGAGGAAAGGGATGGATGCTACGATTGAAAGAGGAAGAGGAAAAAATCGCACACGACGATGAAGAAACATACAAATCATAGTGCCGGAAATTCCAAATTTTAGCATTACACAGGACATGCTACATATAGAGGAGGAAATAGCGCAGAATCCACTGAAAGACTTGGAACAATTGGAGTTGGTTTAGCAAACATACTGTACAGGTTGCAAGTCAGCGTCACACATGAGGTACAGTCACAGGCTAGGGATGATGTGACATACCTGGAAGTCTCCAAAGATGGTAAGTAAGCGCTACAACTGGTAATAGAGAAAGTAAAGATGGAGACATAGGAAGAGAAGAAACACACAGATAACATAGAAAATAAACTACAAGAGGTCTTCAAAACGATTCTAGACATCGCACATGCAGTAGAGTGCAGCGCAAAAGAACATATACAGATCATCACACATACAATCGAGGGGTACATGCAGGAGATAGAGGAACTAAAGGAAAAACTTACACCTACAACCCCTTTGGAAGTGACAGTCGAGAGAGAACATCAGGAAGCAATACAAACAAGTATGATTGCAAGGGAAGCCAAGGAGGTCGTAGAACTCTTTGACAAGATTGCGCAAATATGGACTAGTCTTGAGGAAGATGAGAAGGTCCAACAGTTGGATTAAAAAGAAGAGAAATTAAATGATGCAATGCAGGATTTGAAGCAGCGACGAAAGACAATGAGCATCACTAAAAGGTTAAAAGGGATGTAGGAGATGAAGAACCTGCAGATGGATCTAAAACTACGTAGACAAATAAACATGCAAGGTAGGCTCAATTGAAGCCACTCTAGGAGAAAGCAGTGCAAACAATTGCAAATCTATAGGTAGAAAATACAAGGATGGAACATGCTCACACAAAGAGTGCAGAGTTATTGAAGGAACATATTACAACGCAGATGGTAGAGGCTCTAACAAAGAAAGCTGCGCACGAGAAAGAAAAATGGGAGGATCTAGCAGGAAGGTTTCACGATTTGGAGAAGGTTGTGCAGGGAGCACACATCGCCTGAGTGGCTCGAGATGAGCCACATGTCAGTGTTGGGGGCATGTTGGCACAGTCCTATTTTGGGGAGAAAAATCGATTTTGGAGCACACGCCATATATGGAGAAAAAAAAGCGTGCCGAAGATGGAGGAAAAGAAACATGCCAAAGACCAAGGAAAAGAAGCATGGCGCACATGCGGACAAGACTAGACACCTTACTTAATAACTTGGCTCAGCCCAAGTGTCCAACAATGTGCATTTATTAATTGATATGATACACGTATATATACATTGATGTGACCTTTGGATTCATCTTCCAAGGTCTCTTGGACTCTCGATGATTCTTCGTACACACTTGACTATTCACATTCCGTTTGGTCAGTAACCATAACAGATTACATTTCCAACATCCCCCCCTTAATATGAAGGGGTGTATGCGATTCCAAGGTGAGAGATGATATTTGAAAGTGGGCAGCTGAAATATGGAAACATGCAACAACCAATGGTTGAATGTGCTCTTTGAATTTGGTGGTTTTGGGACGACCACAAATCGAATGTATAGTAGTAGCTGATGTATTTTAATAAATGGTGATGGTGGTTTAAGGAATACCACAAACCAATTCTTGAAATATTGTAACTTCGAAGAATATTCTATCTGAGAGAGAGTGTTAAATAATATTATTATATTATATTTATTATTTAGGCCCTATTGTGCCTTTGTAAAAGTCAGCCCTATTGTGCCTTGACAGTTAATTATAAATTAAGAGGGTAAAGTGACAAGTCGGCCCAGGCCTAATTATAGGCTGGCTAGACCACTATTTATAAGAGAGGCCAGTGCCTCATTTGGATACACAAAACATCCAGCTCTGCAGTGGACAGGTCTTGGAGGAGAACTGTTGCAAATGGGGGTGACGTCACGGAGGGTTTTGGTCTATCTCTTGGTATTTATTGGTTAAGTGGTGTGGTACTCTTCCTAGTGAAGGAGTAGAGGAGGATATTCTGTTTGGTCTTTGGTCTATCTATATTGAGGAAGTTTTGTTGGGTTTTCTTCCCCATGAGGGTTTCCCAGGATAATCTGGGTGTCTCTATTGTTTCTGTGATTGCCTCTCTTTCAATGATCTTATTTATATAGATAATGTGCTAAATTATTGTAATAATAAAGAAGAACCGTAATTACTAGTTGTATAATTAAAACATTAACACGGTGTTAGAATAGGCCTGAAAGAGACCAACTAACAATTTATAAGAAGTGGCTATCTTCAACGCACCCTCTCCAAGATTCAATTTCAGTATTGCAGCTATTGGAAAATTAGGGTTTATGCATAAACCTTAAGTGTGATGTTTTCCTTGTTTGAGGAGGATGTTGGAGAAAGTAACCACACCTAGGAGGGAACATCTAGTCCCTGGATCAGGATTTCGAAATTTGAAGTTTGTGAACTTAGGGTTTCCTCATAAAACCATAAGTTGCAGTTACAGTTGCAATATTAGTTACAACATCATTTGCAGTTGTAGTATCAGTTGCAGTTGCAGTGCTAGTTCTTTCATGCTAGTTGCAACACCAGTTGTAGTGCCAACAACAGTTGCAGTACTGGTTGCAGTGAAATTTTTTGTTAAGTGTTGGGATTGATTTTTATTGTCCTAGTGTGCCTTACCCTAACAAATCTCCAACTAAATTTTGTTAAATTTGGCAGCATCGAAAGTCATTCTCCAATGAGAGGCCATATGGGCCACCTTGAGGCTAGCTAGGGAGATTTGGAGAATCAACCAATCTTGTGAGGTATTGACAAAAGCTAGGGGGAAAAGAAAACCTCTATGAGTCAAACCAAAAGTCAGGACAAATGAGATGCTATGTGAGTCTAATGCAAAAGTCAAGGGGAACGTACAACCTTTGTGAGCATAGACAGTCTAGTGCAAAAGTCAGGGGGAACATACAACCTCTGTGAACATAGACATACTAGTGCAAAAGTCAGGGGGAACATACAACCCCTATGAGCCTAGTCAAACCTTGTGAGCCATGAGAAAAAGTCAAGGTATCTAGCAAAAGTTAGGTTGAATGTAAAATTCCTATGAGCTAGAAACAAATGATATTCCTAATATTGCAAATGATGTAATTGTATTGATCTTGTGCGTTGGCTCGTGTAAACATTATCCAACATGAAGAGAATTTCGAATTGCATTGTTAAGAGTTGTAACTAAAGTCTTGAGTCTAGTTCTATGTTAGAACTAAAGTGTAATGTTGAGTTGCAACTAAAGTCTTGAGTCTAGTTCTATTTTTAGTAATGTTGAGTTGCAACTAAAGTCTTGAGTCTA
>ML826841.1:50777-62653 GCA_009831015.1 Picea engelmannii
TTTTCTCCCTGTACAGGGTTTCCCCAGGGTATATGTGTTGTTGATATGCATGTTTACTTATCTACATAATTATTTCTATTCGATTATGATTTGAAATTGTTGAAGTGTATTAAGCTGGAATCAAAGTATTGAAGAAAATAAAATAATTAATACGCATAAGAAATCAAGCTCATAATCTAACAACTTTAAGTTACAAGTTGAAGCACCTTTGAAGTTTTTAAAGGTTCGTTATTGCTTGCAATTGTTTCTAGATGGTGCCATTACCTGTTGATGTTGTTAGAGGTATGTACTTACATATGTTTAAACTGTATCATTATTTTAAAGGGTATTTGCAGGAGAAAGGATCATTTGTCCAAACAAAAATCGTAGATCAAGAGGGATCTCAGATCCAACACATTTAGAGGAAAAATGCACCTCAGGGTTGATCAATTTAATATGCCTCTATTTGTTATGATATTATGAACAACTAGGTTGTATTTTGATTTGTTGAAGTTATGAATAGCATACTAACCATTGGTCAAAATTAAAGTCAAAAGTAATAGATTGATTAAGGTTGAGATTATAGATTTTATTCTCTAACTCAAATTTCTATAAAGAAATCATATTATCTTAGTACATAGGAAAAGTTGAAGAGAATGCTTGTCATATTGAGTGAAGGAGACTCAGAAGAAAAGAAACAACACTCATTCTTGAGGACAAGACTCCAGGTTCCAGGTTTGATTGATTAAGTTGATAAGATTAAAATTTGCACATGTCAATATTGATAACTGCCTCATTACAAATAAACACTATAGTTGTGATAGAAATCTTTGAAAAGTTTTATACTTGGTAGCATGTGAGAATTATTGAGATAAATGCTTATTGTAATCATTTACCAGATATAACTAACTTCTCCTCTAGGATAAACTTTTTGTTTTGTTTCCAGGTTACCATGGAGGAATGATTGATCACAACACTAGAAGAGTGTTTCTCTCATTTCTTATTATAGTATTTATTACTTTTGACCCTTATTTCAGGAAGGTCACAAGTGATATCTATGAAGGAGACATTGTGACAATTTTTCTTGCTATTGTGTTTATTATTATTATAAATATTATTATTCTTATCTACGGTTTCTCCCTTGTTGTCTTTGTTCTAGGCAGGTCACAAGTGATAACCCTGAAGGGAGCTATAATGATGGTTGTAGGAGGAAACATATTAGATGAGATATGGAGAAAACTATCCAAGTTGTATACATGACAATATACATCCATGTACTGAAGAAGAAGAAGAAGCTACTTTTTATAAATACAAAACATATCGTATGAAGACAGATCATGAGGAGCAGAAGGCTCCAAAGATGATCGAAAAAATCCCTTTGGTGCAGTTAATCACTCTTCAGATCATCAGGAAGAGTTAGTAGAGTCATAAGGGCCTACCCATAATCGATGCAGTAACCAGAAAGAGACCAACATGGGCTCGTGACACTTTGTAGGATGCAAAGACATATAGCATTGATAAGACATATCAAAGGGAGTAGATGTATCCAAAGATTATATAGACTCAGAGGTATTCAAGCTTCAGAGGGAGCATGAAGACTTAGAGTAAGCCGAATCTCAGAGAGGATCACATGGGAAAAAGATATGTCTTATAGGACGAACAAACATATACCATGAGTTGAGAAGACTAGATCATAGCTTCAAAGACTTCTAGGAGACTTCTAGGAGATGTGAATTCTCTTGGGAAGATTCTCTTGTTTCAGTGACAAAGGAGGAAGCTAGTTAGAAGGACTGAGATAAAATGTTTTCCTTGAGACTATAAGGGAAGTCAATGGTGACTTCCAAGATTGATCTAACAGATCAAGCATGTTGCAGATAACAATATAAAGATGTAAAAATCTTGATTTGTGTCCATAGGATTATCCCAACAAGAGGGGGAATACTACGACGAGACAATTTCTCCAGTAATCAAAGAAATAGTTCAAGTGTTCTTGAAGACAGTCATAACAACCATGATTCCGATATAGTATGAGATTCAGAGGGATAAGTCCTTGTATTTGAGATTGAGTTACCTCCATGAAAGAAGAAAAGATACCTTCAATATCAACCACTCTCAGTTTGAGATGAAGTTGTTGCCATGATAGAATAGAGGAGCTACTCTAAGAGTTTAGAAACTACAGTGATAATAGAGTAGTCATTCTCAACTTCATAAATAGCAGCTACAGGTGTAGAGTCCCGGTTCCAGAAGGAACAGTTGCAGAAAAAGTAGAGGACATACTCTCAGGCAGTGAGACAAATAGTGATTTGCAGAAAGCACATATAACCAACACATGATTATGCATATTGAGTTGCAGCTGAGAAAGTGTACCAAATTAATACAATGTGATGTGAAAAGTTGGTTTTGAAGTACAAGATAGAAAAACTCATGAATAAATCTATGTACGGGTTGAAGAAAGCTCCGAGAGCTTGGTATGGAAGAATTGACAATTTCCTGACAAGCTTGGGCTTTACCAAGAGTAAATATGATTCTAATATTTACTTCAAGGTTATGAATGATGAGATAATTGTATTGCTACTATATGTGGATGACTTATTCTTGATAGGAGAAGAAAATCTCATCATAGATGGAAAAGTAGAAAGTGATCCAATATTTCTCTTAGTATGGAAAAAGAAGATTACATTGCAACATGTTCTGCCATTTGTGAAGCCATATGGATTCAGAAGTTGTTGATAGGTTTGTTTGATCTAGAGATGGAAACTACCATGATTCTATGTGATAACCAAAGTTACATAAATATGACATAGAACCCAGTGTTCCATGATAAGACGAATCACATGGAGATCCTGCATCACTACATTCGTGATATGGTGCAGAAGGGAGATGGAAAGCTCCAATATGTTGGCATAGATGAGAAGGTTGCATATGTGTCATATAAGCATCGATCTCATGTGAAGTTTGAGTACATTAGAGACAAGATTGGTGTAGTCCGAAAGGACCTCCCTTGAAAGGGGGAGTGATGCTGATGATACTATGGTATCCTGACCAACAACAAGTAGCTCAGTTAGGATTTGATATCCTAGGGGACTGATCATCCATGGACAGATTTAAAAGGTATCGTAAGGATGGTCTGTCAGAGTACCTATGCATGTATATGTCAGTTGTGGTCAGTGGTGGTAGCTCAGTTAGGATTTTATATCCTAGGGAATATTATGATTCCTAGGAAGATCCTGAAGGTTCGATAAGGACAATCTGTTAGAGTACCAAGTGGTAGCTTGTTAGGATTTTATATCCTATGGAATCTTATGTTTCTTGGGCAGATCCTTAAGGTCTGATAAGGATGGTTTGTTAGAGTACCACATATGTTGTTGTTAATTCACCTGCCTCATTTTGTTGCCACATATAGATGATGTTGTTCCAACTCCGTTCTGTTGATGTTGATGTTCCAGCTTCCTGCTATTGATGATGTTGTTCCAGCTCCTGTTGTTGATGTTATTGTTCCGAATTTGTGCTATTGATGTTGATGTTCCAACTTCATGCTACTAATGATGATGATGTTACTCCAACTCCGTGTTGCAGATGATGATGATGTTCAGTTTCTACCGATGTTGATGATGAGAAATACTTCTGATGACCTATAGATATGACCGACAATGTTCCCAATGTTGATGACGATGTCTCCTCCTATTGATGATGTATTGAGTCCAGTAAGTTGTTATTAATGTTGTCGGTAGAATACCCTTATTGTGAAGGGGGAGTCTTGAAATATTGTAACTTCGAAGAATATTCTATCTGAGAGAGAGTGTTAAATAATATTATTATATTATATTTATTAATTAGGCCCTATTGTGTCTTGACAGTTAATTTTAAATTAAGAGGGTAAAGTGACAGGTCAACCCAAACCTAATTATAGGTTGTCCAGAACACTATTTATAAGAGAGGCTAGTGCCTCATTTGGACATGCACAACATCAAACTCTATAGTGCACAAGTCTTGGAGGAGAAACTATTGCAATTGGGGGTGACATCAAGGAGGGTTTTGGTCTATCTCTTGGTATTTCTTGGTTAAGTGGTGTGCTACTCTTCCTAGTGAAGGCATATAGGAGGATATTTTATTCAGTCTTTGGTCTATCTATATTGAGGAAGTTTTGCTGGGTTTTCTTCCCCATGAGGGTTTCCCAGCATAATCCATGTGTCTCTATTGTTTTTGTGATTGGCTCTCTTTCAATGATCTTATTTATATAGCTAATGTGATAAATGATTGTAATAATAAAGAAGAACTGTAATTACTAGCTGTATAAGTAAAACATTAATAATTACAACATGCATGCATGGTTTCTTTGATGAATTAATAATAGATGTAGATGGATGAGTAATACATATGATGCATAAGAAAAGGACACACATCACATTCCCAATCCCTTCCCTCACTACAGACATATGAGTCTAGCAGTCCCCCATAAGCTATCTTGGGTGAGACTACATTGTGTACTATGTGCACAATGTTGCCGTTTGGTTTACCAGGAGGGCTGATAGTTTGAGGGTTTTGTTGGAAACCCGGGTTATCCCATTCGTTCAACAATGTGCATTTATTAATTGATATGATACACATATATATACATTGATGTGAACTTTGGATTCATCTTCGAAGATCTCTTGGATTCCCAATGACTCTTCATACACACTTGATTGTTCACATTCCGTCTAGTCAGTAATCATAATGGATTACATTTCCAACATTCCGCCCCTTAATCTGAAGGGGTGTATGTGATTCCAAGGTGAGAGATGATATATGAAAGTGGGCAGATGAAATATGGAAGCATGCAATTTCCGATGGATGAATGTGCTCTCTGAATCTGGTGGTTTTGGGATGACCACAAACCGAATGTATGGTAGAATCTGATGTATTTTACTAAATGGTGATGGTGGTTTAAGGAATACCACAAACCAATTTGGTGGTTTATGGATGATAACAAACTTTGGAACTTGGGTGTAGCCTCAATGGTTCCCGAAACATTTCCTAAGTTAGTTAGAAGCTGGAAGTTGATGTCTTCTGCTAATTGGAAGTGCTCTCGAATGTTGGTTTAAAGATGACCATAAAATATTCTATAGTAGAAGTTGAAAGTCTTCTACCAAGTGGAGGTTTAAGGAAAACCACAAACCGTTGTCTAACATAAGTTGTAAGTCTTCTACTAAGTGGTGGTTTAAGGAAAACCACAAACCAATCATGCTCTCTTGTCACACTCACTTGTTACTGCTCGATTGACGGGACTTCAAAAATTAAAACATGACTTTTAATCGCTAATGTTGTCCCCCCCTGTCAGGTACAAGGTGAGAAGATGAAAATATTTCCATTGCAAGATGTGTCAATACTCAAGTGAAAATTCTATGGTATGACTGAGATATCTTCTTGGATTTTGATGACCATCACCAAGAAGTCATCCACCCATAGTGGTTTTTTTTTTTTTTTTGTTAGTTTGTCCGTGACATGTGGGACTAAGTTGTGGCTAAAAAACCACGACTCAGGGGCATCTAAGCCGTCAAAATCACTCGAGGATCACACCCGGCCTGAGCCACACCAACCCTTAACATGGCTGGATTTTTTGTCCCCTGAGGTTTCAAACCGGTGACTTTAACATCACATAGTGCCTTAACAACACACTCCGTTACCGACTGTCCTACACCTCGGGGACACCCATAGTGGTTCTTTACTCTTGCAATAGTATTGCATTTGAAACATACCTATTTGAAGGATGATTGTGCTTTCCACAGTGCTCACAAGGATGAAGATCAAGCCATTGATATTCCATGTGGCGAAATCATTGACAATTTTGGCATTTCTGAATTTGCTCTTGAATTGGAGTAGGTGAATGTAAACTTTCTTGTAGCAATCCAACACTCTGGAACTAGATCGGTTTGGTGTAATTAAAAATATGAAAGGTGACTTCCTTTTCATATATGATGCCAGTTCTGTGCTTATTGTACCTGATTTTATTCCCAAGGTCTGATGATCATCTTGGAAAGAGGAAGTTAATATTCATTTGCACTTGAATATGGAGTTGTCTTACTGAGTTTCTCATGCTTGATTTTTGGTATGAATCAACATTATCATCTTCTTCAAAAATATGGTTGTTCTAAACAAGGACTAGTTCATAATGTTATCGAAGATTCTTTTGCTCAAGTGCATCATGAATAAGTCGAGTTTGAGTTTGCAACAATGTTTCTTTGGCTTGCGAAACTTGCAAACATGTTACAACAGACTACAAAGTTGGTTCATCAGTGGTGATTTGATTGTATACAAAAGAGAGTATTAAAGTGTTCAGTAACCTAACAATTTCTCAACTTGAGACATTTTAAAGATATAATTGAAGGATGCATGGGAGTGCTTCAAAAAACAATGAACAATTACTACACGAGTTTCAATACTATGTAACAACACATGTAAGCTACAACCAAGTGTTTCAGCAACTGTTTCAACATGTGTTTCAACAAATAATAAAAATCTATTACAATAAAAACTTAAGTGAATCACTCCTGCATCATACACAAAGATTGATACTCTATTCTACAACAACCTTTTCAACACGTGTTTTAGCAGGTGTTTCAACAGAGAGTAAAATGGCTTTACAACAAAACCAAGTTATAACAGAAACAAGCGAACTATAACAATAGACTAAAAATTCATATTATAGCAATAAAATAACTTTAATGAATCATTCCCTACAACAGTAAATTCACCTAGTACTTTTGTACTAAAAACTCAATAACATTCTACAACAAATCACTGCACAATATACAAATTTAACTGAAGTTTTCAAACAATAAACAGAGTATGCATGCTACAACAAAATAAATTACTCTGTAATAAATTTGAACATTATCATGAGTTTACAAACTCAGATTCAAACATAAAGAAAGTATAAAATCCCCTGATAACACTCTAAAAAACTCTCTATCTATTTTTCTCTTTGTATATCTGTGCATCTTAAAATTTGACTTACATAGATGTTTATACACTGATACAATTAGTCGGTTAACTTTCCCTTTCATTGTACGTAAGTTGAATTTGGATTTTCCAGAACATTAATGGTTCATTTTTTTGATTTTTCAATAAGCTAAGTTAAGCATGTAGTTCATTTCAATTTGAATTTATCTTAACCATAAACAAGAATGTTGCAGTAACCAAGATCACACGAAGAAACACCATGCATAAGAACACAAGAAGTATCCTGGGAAACCCTTCTCAACAAGGGAAGAAAACCCATCCAAATCCTTTTATATATTCTTCAAGAGAAATACCTTCATCACCAAGAAAGACCTAGCACACAAGAGGGTGCTCAAACCCTAGAAGACTAGCACCCAAGATAGGTGTGCACTTTTCCCAAGAGGATGTACTTGCTGAAATTTCCAAAGTTGTGTGAAGGATACGATTCCACAACGGGGAATCTTCCTTTACTTATATTAGACTTGTTCTATCAACATAAGTGTCTATTGGCACAACAAGGCCGACCTCTCCAAGTCACATTATAATTAATATTAACCAAATTAATTGTCTTTTACATTTGTTACTAATCACATTAAGATGGGACCGACATGTACCCTTTACATTACAATTAGGGTTACAAGCAGGTTTGACTCTTGGAAAATATAGCAAGGGATCTGATACACCCACTAGTGCTCATCCACTAGGGGAACATCCATAGGGATTTCCATATCTCTGGCTCACTGCATTACACATAAGAACCAAATCTTCACACACTCACCTGTGCTCATCCATAGACACGCCCACTCTACATATATTCTTTCCCACTGCCTCACACAGGAGAATCATCTAGAGTTTCTCATCAACTCTGCTGCTCAGAGGAGGCTAATACATCATCTTCATTTCTGTTCACATGAAAATGCACCCAACACTTTGGGATTTCACACGTTCACCTTGTGCTCAGCCATAGACATGTCTAACTCAATAGATCGCCTTTCCCACTAGATAATCATCTAGAGTTCTTCTCAACTCTCTGAATGGAGGAGGTCATCTCTACGTTCCAACTCTGTCTCAGGTCGGAACCACGTACCCTTCTTAGGGACTTTATCTCAAGTTTGTAAGCTGGAGAAAGACTCACATAGATGCAATGATCCACATCTCACAGGTTTGTAAGCTGGAGAATGTCTCACATAACTGCAATCATCAACACATTTCCCCTTTGAAATTCGATCAGCCAAAAATGAAACAGTGTGGCGATGATAATTCTTCGATCATTAAATGAATAAGGTGGTCAAGGCAGTGGAAATTAATTTATGGGTGGTGGTAACTCTTCAAAATTCGATCGGCTGAGATAAGTTGTCTTTTGGGTGGTGGAATGATTAATTTTTTGGCATTCTCCCCCTTAATCATTTCACCCAAAAACAAAACACTGCAATATTACAGTTCAAAAACCCCAATGTTCTTTCTGTGAATTTCAAATAATTCCTTTGCTAAGGGATTTGTAAACATGTTAGCAAACTGATCTTCAGATATGTAAAACTCTACAAAAATTTCATCGCTGTTTATCATCTCTTGAACAAAATGATATTTTGTATCAATATTCTTAGTTTTCTTGTGGAAAAAATGATTACATGATAGAGCAATGGCTGATTTATTGTCACAAAAAATATGAGTTGGTTCTTGTTGTTCATGTAACAACTCAGTCACAATCCTTCTCATCCACACAATCTGACATGCAGCTGATGTTGCTGCAACATACTCTACCTCAGCAAATGATAAAGTCACAATGGGATGCTTCTTTGAAGCCCAAGCTACAACTTCTGAACCAAATCTGAACACATATCCTGATGTGCTCTTCCCGTCATCTACACTACCTGCAAAATCATTATCAATATACCCAATCAACTTAAAATACGAATCTGATGCGTATAGAACACGATAATTGGTTGTTCCAGAAACATATCTTAGGATCCTTTTTCCTGGTTGCCAATGGGTACTCTTCAGAGTCTCCGTAAATCTATAAATCAGACTTACAACAAACATAATATCAAGTCTTGTTGTTTTCAAATAAATAAGACTTCCAAACAATCTTTTATATAGAGTCATATCAACACATGACCCCTCATCCTTCCTACTGAGTTTTGTTCCAGTTGCAATTGGTGTTACAACTGGTTTACAGTTCACCATCCTAAACCTTTTCAATATGTCCTTTGCATACATATTTTGACAAATAAAAATACCATCTTCTAATTGATTTACTTCAATGCCTAGAAACTACTTCATCATTCCTAAATCAGTCATTTCAAACTTAGTTTTCATGTCTATCTTAAACTCATCTATTGAAATATTTCCGGTGAAAATCAAATCATCAACATACAAGCATACAATCAAGAGTTTACCTTCCCGATTTACCTTTGCATACAAAGTTGGATCACTTGGACTCCCGTTGAATCCTTAACTATTCAAGTATTCATAAATTTTGTTGTACCATACTCTGGGTATTTGTTTCAATCCATACAACGCTTTCTTTAACCTGTAGACCTTACCTTCTTGTCCATCAATCTCGTATCCCGGAGGTTGTTTCACATAAACCTCTTCTTCTAGAAAACCATTTAAAAATGTAGATTTTACATCCATTTGATACATGCACCATTTATTGTGATCAACAATGGCTAACACCATTCTTATTGTATCAAGCCTGGCTACAGGTGAAAAAGTTTCATTATAATCAATACCGGGTTGTTGAATGAACCCATGAGCTACAAGCCTTGCCTTGTGCTTCTCAACTTCACCTTCAACATTTAACTTAGTCTTGTAAATCCATTTAACACCTATACAATTTTTATCTTCAGGCAAATCTACAAGTTCCCAAGTATTATTCCTTTCTATGGAATTGATTTCTTCATTCATGGCTTCTACCCAAACTTCTTTCTTAACAACATTATCAAAATTTAGAGGATCATATGCAATTAATGCAAAATTTGAAACTTGATTTAACTCATCATTTTTCTCATACAATTCTCTTAAACTTCTAGTATTTTGACCTCTAATTGTGTTTCTTAATGAAGCTAAAATAGGATTTGATTCATCGCTTACCTCTGATCCTATTTTTTGTCCACCATGAACTGATGGTTCACCACATTCATATGTTCTGGGCGTTCTTAGTTGTGATGGGCTGACTCCTAGTAATTGTCTTACATGAGTTATTGTTGCAGGTGTATGCGACAGTGGAATTAATTTTCCACCATGTAGGACCTTCTCATCCCCATCATCATCTTCATGTGATATTTCAACTCCCCCTGAAACAATTTTATCATTGCTACCATCCCAAGCCTCTTCTTCCTTGAACTAAACATCTTTGCTGATAACATACTTCTTGATGATGGGATTATAGAGTCTATATGTCTTAGACTCCTCACTGTATCCAACAAATACAAATTTCTCACTTATTACATCCAACTTTCTCCTCATATCTTCAGGTACATGTGCATAAGCTACACACCCAAAAATATTCAAATGGGATACATTGTTATTCTTACCACTCCAAGCTTTCTCGGGAACTTGGTTCTTTACACTCTTAGTTGGACTCATGTTTAGAATATATACTAAACAAAAAACTGCATCACCCCAATATTCATTTGGAAGATGCTTCTCCTTCAACATACTTCGAGCCATACTCATAATGGTTCGATTCTTCCTTTCAGCTACTCCATTCCATTGTGGAGTATAACGAGTAGTAAACTGTCTCTTGATTCAAATCCATGATACTAAAAAAATTCCATGAAATCAGTTAGCATATACTCACCTCCTTTGTATGATCTCAAGAATTTAATATATTTTCCACTCTCCTTTTCAACCATAACTTTAAACCTCTTAATTATATCAAAAGTTTCATACTTCTGCTTCAACAAATAAACCCAAGTTTTTTGACTAAAATCATCAATAAAAGTCATAAAATAGACATTACCAGTCAATGAATATGTTTGCATTGGTCCACATAAGTCTGTGTGAACAAGTTCCAATGGAGCTTTAGCCCTGTAAAAAACTCTAGAAATAAATTTATCCATGTGATGCTTTGCAAGTATGCACCTCTCACATGAGCTTGCTAGTTGCTGAATATTGGGCAACCCCTTCACCATTTGCTTCTTCTGCAACAAATCTAGACCTCCAAAATGTAAATGGCCATATCTCAAATGCCATAACCATGACTCATCCAAACCTTTAGCTTTATAAGCATTCAAAGATCCAGTTAGATCATTTCTCATAATAAGTGGACACATTCTATTCTTTGTCATCTCTACTTGATCTGAAAACAGATCCAGAAGCCAGATAGGGCTTAAAATTGCTCAAAAATGAAAGTGCTCGGAATCAGACGAAACCTGTGCCATTACGTCCGTCTCGTCATCCTGAATCCGATGGTATAATTTTTATCGCAAACGGAGTCCGTATGAGGAAGATATCGCCTACTGTCCGAAAAGCCAAACAGGCAAATTTTGGGAGCTGACTGTACCTGTCCGTACAGACACGTGTCAGTCCGTACAGCTGACGTGGCAGGCCGTACAGGACACGTGGCAGCTAGGGGACGTGACACGTGGCAGATTGTACGGAAGGACACGTGGCGTCACCAAGACGCGCCACGTGTCACTCGGATTTGGCATTTTCGGGGGGTGTTTGGACCAATAAAAATGTGACACGTGTCACCACTCACAGGGTGACACGTGGCACGATGACATCACCCAGTGACGTGGCACGCTGACGTCAGCATGCTGACGTGTTAGATGACGTGGCAGATGACAGGTGGCGTACGGAAGAGACACGTGGCATCACGGCAGAGTGACGCGTGGCGGTACGGCATCCGATGTGGCAGTGTACCTGGTCCAATCAGAGCGTGACACGTGTCAGCTTCTGGTTGGCGAAAA
>ML826842.1:51334-71479 GCA_009831015.1 Picea engelmannii
ACCAACATCATCAACTATACACCTCATGTATGTGCGCCAACTCATCAACTACTTGTCTCAACCATGTACTCAACATGTACTTCAACCAAAAGCCCTCATCAATTTCATCATCCAAATCTGATTTGTAGCTCTGTAATAGACCTGGTGTATATGATCACATTCCTAATTGGTATCAGAGCCTAAATATTGGTACCCTATTTTTAATTTAAAGGATTGGGTATGTACCACATAAATATTCATTGTGGAACAAAAGCAGTGAATGAGGCACATTACTCATACCCAAAGCTTTCTTAGAAGT
The DNA here is from genome assembly GCA_009831015.1 of Picea engelmannii. Classification (NCBI taxonomy): domain Eukaryota; kingdom Viridiplantae; phylum Streptophyta; class Pinopsida; order Pinales; family Pinaceae; genus Picea; species Picea engelmannii. The sequence goes on from ML826842.1 coordinate 51,633, forward strand.
AGAGCTTGAAGTGCAAGTCCCTTTGAGAATGTGTTAGCATCCTCCCTTTCTTTGTTAACATTGTCATCTTTCCTCACTCTAGTATTAACATTGTTAGTAGTTTTAGTGTCATATTATTTGTGACCGATATATCAATAAATAACAATTATAAAATATAAATGATAAACATGATCAATATTCAATATCATTACTTATAATTAGACACAAAGATAGTTTATAAGTCATTCAGTCATTACCCACGCTTAGTGTCATTGCTTACTACACATCATCCATATTCAATATCATTACTACTAGATTGATACAAAGATAATTACGTTGATAGGCATTCTTATTTTGGAAATAGGATGGAGGGTGCCAATTTGGATGATATTTGTACATCCAATAGTTGTGTCTTCTTTTAATTTCCACTGTCCAATAATTTAGCCATTTGATTGTTAATGGCAGTTGTCTTCGGCCTCTGGATTTTGCGGATGCAAATCATCGTGGACGTGGCACAGGGACTGAAATACTTGAATCATGATAACAATATCAATTACATAAAGTCCAACAATGTTCTCGTCACAGAGCTAGGCTACACAACGTGAATATGCCATCTAGGTGCATGTTATATCACTAGGGAATACAAAGCTTATAATATTTTTGAAACACAAGGGGATTTGAACTCGAATATCCAAACCAGTAGTTTGTATAAAAACTAGAACATAAAAATAACCTATATGATATTGATTGTTAATGAAAATTGTTTTATTTTTTAAAAATAAAATGTTTGTATGATTGACCAATGATAATCCGTTTCAACATTCACCATTCACTACTAATGCAAATGCAAATGTGCTAGTTTATAAATACTACTCATGTTCATGTCATTAGTTATTAACCGACACAAATATATTTTATAAGTTATTTCCGAGTGTAATTCATGAGTTAGAGGCATTACCGACACGCTTGACGCGCGATAGAATTTTAAATTAAATTGATTTCCCATCTTCTATCCACGCAATCTGCTTTTACATGGCACCCTAAATACTTGCTCCTAAAGAAAAAATGAATAATTGAAACTTCTGAATTAGGAACAAAAGGCCCTAGTGTAGCATCCATTGCAAGTTTTCATCCATTCCTTCGGTGGCCTAATTGGACGGAGGAGAATCCATCGAGCAGGTGTGTGGAGAGCGCAGAGCCATATGATTGTAGTCAGCGAAATATTTCTCCATCACAGAGCAGGGTTTTTTCGAATATTTAACGATTGCGTTTTTGAAGAGTTGCACAGAAAGTCACAGTGCCTCTTTTTGGCTTCTTAAAAACTGAAGAATTTCGTTGAATTTTACTGAAAAGATCTCCCGATTTGAAGGGTTATATTTTCCGTGAGGGGTTGGATCAAGGTCTGTGATCATCTGCAATCAATATGAGCTTCCTCTTCGGAAAAAAGAAGACTCCTGCAGGTAATACCATCCTTGGGTATCATTCTTATGCACAATTCAGCTAACTTAATTGAATTTTTATTTTTTTTATTTTTAATTATTTTTTTGATTCTGCTGGGTCTGATCTTCTGCTTGAGGGGTTTTAATTTAAAAGTCCAGTTGTTCAATTTTTGGAAAATCATTCAATGCATGATATCTTATGCTAGTTTTGGAGATCCTTGTCTTTTTGGGTTTCTTAAAGCTGTTTGGATCAACGATTTCAATGGTGGAATTCATGTGGGTTTTGCAATTTATCAACTGTTATCATGGATTGCAATAGTCAGATTTCTTATCAACAATTTCGATGGTGGAATTCATGCGGGTTTTGCAATTTATCAACTGTTATCATGGATTGCAATAGTCAGATTTCTCAATGGCCCGAATAAATTTCCTAATGCGGAAGTTTGGTATTGACGAATTCATGTAGGTTTTTCAATTCTGAAATATTTAGTTTTTAATTTCTGAATAACCCAAATAAAATTTTTCAGTCTGGGAGTCTGGTAATGCATTATAGACGAAGCAGTTTTGCCACTGAGCAATAATTGTTCTTGTCGGCCGATTTGGAAGGATCGGAGATGGTTTTACGGGATGTCGTTTATGGATCATCACTTAAAAGAAGCTTTATGATAACGCCAGACCAAGTTGATCAATAGCCTATCACTTTAATCAGATACCGAATGCTCATGATCACAGAATACGGTGGATTCGGATATTTAAAGGTGTCTATCTGTCATGCTCTTCTTTATTTAAAGGTGTCTACCTGTCATGCTCTTCTTTAAGACTCAAGTTCTTGGGTACTTGGTCCTTTACAATGGTCTGGCAGTTAAGGGCCATCTTAATCACGGATGGCTGTTGTGAAGTCTGTCACAAGCCAGAAACAGTTAAGCATGTGATGTGGAATTCTAAGGTTTTTATGATGTTTCGGGACTGGATTACATGATAATGCAGTGTCTTTTTGTTGCTCCCCTTAATTGGAAAGCGGTTTTGGTTCGAGGACAAGTGGATGATACTGCAAGATGGTTGGAGTGTGTGCGTGTGTGAACCAGATTATCTGGCATTTCCTTTTTTTGGAATGGCGTTGTCATGTCACTTTTTAAGAGGCAAATAAGCTGTTCAATTTGGAAGAAATTGCTCCTTTTAGACCAGATTTGGCGATCCAGTTTTCAACCAAAATGGCACCCTTGCTTCCAGCTGAAGCAAGGTTGGATTTACTAACTCTCCTTGCTTATGTAGCGATGGGAGTCTCTTGTGTAATATATGAGTTTTGTAAGAAAAGAGCTACTGCAGTGTAAACTGAACTAATGAGGTTTACAGCCCATGCCGGTTACTTTGCAAAAAGAATTTGCAAGGACCTTATGAATTACTGGTTAACAATTACTGTCTAGCGCCTACTAATGATGAATCGGCCCTTGTTTCATGTTGAAAGAAGCCATTGCTCCAACACCATGGGTCTGAGAGTCATAAAAGCCGATATTTCCATATCTATGCCTGTACATGGCATTACGGCATCTGTAGATTTGTAGTTTTCGTATAAAGCTCATGGATTACTCTTTGCCAATTGTTATTCACTGACTGCTAGAATAAACCATGTTGAAACAGTTTGCCGATGACATATTTAGGGCATCTTTTCATTGTCTGACAAGGTAAATTAAATTAAAATAAGTTTTGTAGACTATACTAAATTAGGCATGATGAGTCCTTTTTAAGGTAGCCTGAGAGGCCTGAGAGGTACTTTGAGGTATTGTAGGAAATGCAATGCTTGGCTAAAGTATTTTTTTTCTTCTCAGGAAGAAACAATTCCCCCCACCCTCCCATACATAAGTGAAGAATAAGGAAGCTGGTACCTTGCCAGTGCCATTATGCGGATTTCCCCCACTTCCCCAGGGTTCCAGATGGAGGGTGGTACTAACCAGTAACCACCAGCTTCAATAGTGGCTAGTAATCCCGCAGGACTTGGTGGGAATGGGCCGCGCAACCTCTCTGGGCATTACGCCTTAGAGGAAAGGGTCAAACCAACTGAGCTATCCCTTGGGACTAATGCGCATGGCCAAAGTTATTTGAATTTATGTCTAACAAATGTCTTAAAAATGATTGTTGTCCAGAATCAAAATAAATCAAAATTATTTTCCAAAGCAAATTGACTCTCTTATGTATGAGCTCCAAACGCGAGAGTCCAAGATTCTTATTTCTCGGGCTGCCAACTATGTTAGGGCCTAAGTAGTGTTTTGTAAATAGTTTGCGAACAGTGAAAGTCATATGACTCCAAGGAATTATACTTTTGAATGATCAATTGCCATTTTTTTTTTGTTTTTGGGAAATATTTACACTTACAGCTGCTCTTTGGCTAAGCTTCCACCCTATCAGGGGTATATCCATGCCATCGAAATAACCTAAGACTTGCTTCTGACCTCATTTTGGGGGCTTTGAACCCAGGTTTCCCCGTTAACACAAACCCAATCACCTTGCTGCTTGCCACTAAACCACACTCCTGTGGGCAACAACTTGTCTATTACTAGCCCCCAGCCACTAGGTTAACAACTGTGTGTCAGTTGTCAAAAATTTTCTATAGTATTTAGAGCCACCAAGGTGGTGTGGGTCTATGCTATCTTTTGGAAGGCAAATCCACTAACAGCAGTAGGGGGTCCATGAAGTGTTTCTTGTGACTGGGGTCTGGTGTCTGTGAAGTACTTGCAGGCGATTTTCATCTGCTTACTTGTCATTCCCACCCCATTGTAGCAATTGTAAATGATCTACAAGGTATTGTTATCATGGCAAGTTTGATGGCTTGGAAACTTTACTCAAAGAAGATTAAAGGACTTATGTGCACATTTATGTCCTGTTTCTATGCACTACTGATGGCATCCCTGGATCCACCCATCAGTAAGGTTTACTAAACTCAATCTAACATCTGTACAATTTTGAAGAGTTTCTGGGGAATCTTGTTGTATACTCTCTTCTTAGAAAGGCAAGCTACACTCAATTTTTCTGAAAAACAAGTATTTCTCCAACCATGGGCTTCAACAGGATATGAAAATTCTTTAGTTTCAATATATTTGAAGAGGCAAACCAATTTACATGTCAATAGATTATTCTGCAGGAATTGCAAACTTAGAAAGGCAAAACACTGTTTGTGGTATGGTTTTGTCAGTCTGTAATAAAAAGGGTCGCACATTGATACTAGCAATATATACCCTGGGTCTATAGTCATCATGTTTACTAAACTCTGTTATAATTTAATTGTTAAAGTTACCACATTAGCATATTTTGCAATAAAAAAACTCTTTTGCAATGAGAATTTTTCCCTTTTTTTCATTAAATAAAAATTTCAATATATATTGGAAGAAATATACGAGGATTTCAATGTTCTTAGAAGCATACAACATGCTCTTGTTGACTGGACATAGATCTACAGTTTAAACTTGAAACAGACTTGATGAGACGAAAGGACCTGTAAAACTGCTCTCAGCTTTACATCTATCAGGGTTAAGGCCCCGGAATTTACTAAGAATCAGAAAATAGGATTTTTTTGTTTGCATTAGCTTTTATAATGTAATTTCACTAAAAAATTAATTTCTAAATTGATAGGCTAAAAAGCTTTGAGTGACTTGACAATGGGTTTGTTTTCTGCAGAGCTTCTGCGGGAGAATAAACGCATGCTAGACAGATCTATTCGTGAAATAGAAAGGGAGAGGCAAGGCTTACAAAATCAGGAGAAGAAGCTTATTGCAGAGATTAAGAAAACTGCAAAGCAAGGGCAAATGGTAGGCTTCCTATAAACTGAATATTTTTTTGTTGGTTTCTTATTGAAAGACTATCTTTTCTTTAAATCTTGTTAGCAATTGAAACATTTTGTCACTGTTTCCCCTTTTTAATCTGTACAGTGTACTGTGGTACTGGTATCATATTGGTAAACTTTTCAATTGTTGAGAATTCCACACTTTGAAGACCTATGTTATAGGATATGCATTTTAAGTAACCTCCATCCTCATACATGGTGATATTTACTTTTCCATTTTCATAAGACAGCAGCTGGTTGCCAACTTAAGTCTCGAGCTCACTCATTTTGCTGGAAACAAACTTATCATCAATTGCTTATGCAGCACATACTTTGTTTGGCTTGCTCCTAAGCTATTGTGCGTATCATTTCTCTTAAGTTATCATGTGTAATGTTTCCCAAATTTACTCTCCGAGGCAAAACATTATTGTCGGTTAATCACGGACAACATTTTAGGCTACTTGTTTATCCTTTAGATAGATAGGTGTTAACATGGCTGGAACAAGGCACGACACACTGAAAGTAAAGGAAACATCTACCATGATATATTGATAAGTCATTGAGTCGCCTGCCTTTTTTGATAGTCAAAACGATTTTGTAGTACTGGGATTTTGCTGAAAATTCATCAATAAGGTTAGCACACTTTGGTCTCGACTTCCAACCTAAATATTATTTGGATTGGAATTTCTCTTGGGATTATTATATGCAAGCTTAGCTATATGGAATAGGGAATTGTAAGTATGCCTTCTATGCACTGTTTTTATCTTTGAATGTTGTGATCTATTGGAACATGGCACCAATTCATTATAATTTATGTATAATATCACTTCATGGAATCATTATAATAACACGCTACTTCATTAAAACATTCTGAAATGCCTACAGTAAACTGATCTATAGTACGAATCTGTAAGGAAGAAAGCTGCATTTGACTATCATTTCTTTTTGAAGTGACCTTGGACCACCTTGAAACCCACTTTCAGGGGATGATCCAACCTCTCAAATGTGTATGCTGTCCATATTCCTTCCTTCGTTACTATATCCTACTGTTTTCAGCTCCACTCTCTTTCGTTTCCTGCTTCCTGAATGGTAACTTGATGTATATACTATATAGGCCTCTTCTCTATGAGGAGCCGGCTCTGCAGTGGTCCTGCATTCTCTTATGAATTAAAAGAACAGCTCCCTAATTTGATCATCCAAAACTTGTCGGTTTGTACACTTTTGAGTTCATCTATATTCTGAGAGCCATTGGTTCTTCCAATTGGAAGACAACTGCTACTTGTTGATACCCTATCTTATATCTTCCCCATGTTGAGTTAATAATTTCCAAGAGTACTTTCAAATCACAGTTCTTGGTCTTGTGCAACTTTCTCATCCCTCCACCTTTCGTTATTCCAAATCTTCCTTGGCTTTATGATGTAATTCTAAATCCATGGGAATTCTGTTCTTATATGCTTTTATTAACTAGTATAATTTATAAATAATTCCAATCCATGGTGCTGGAAAAGTCACCTTCGACGTGGCCTTGCTGACTTGTGCCCCATGGCATTTGGATTGCAATATAAACTTATTATTGTGAATTTGGGATTTTTACTTGTTCTTCTCACATACATAAATTTATATCTTCAAACACCTCTTTTAGTGCTTTTATTTCATCAATTTTGGTTTTAAGAACCCAATTTAGATTTTGAAAATTTGGAGCTCAGAAGTTTGATGAAAACTTTTGTTTCCTCTTCTATTACTACCCTAGACACCCCTAACTCAATGGCCACCTTCACGTCTTAGAGAAGAACTTTAGCCTCTGCTAGTCTGTTTAAGCATTTTCCTAGGATGACATAGTAGAAGTATACCTTCTTTTCAATCCTAAATAATTCTCTCTTCCTCTGAAAACGCTATCATATTCTCTGTAAACTCTTGTTTTCTGTTAGAACTTAATAGAACATTGTACATAGCTTTCACTGTGAATTCCCCTTTTGTAGGTCCTCCCCATTCAAGGATATCCTTCCTACTATTATACAGAACTCTTCTTTCAGTTAACACTCCCCTTAGGGAGTCTCTTCCTTCCTCCTTAAGATATACTGGCTGCCAGCCTGCCACTTTGAGCTTTTCCATTTTCGTTATTCAAGTCTTCCCCAAGAGCTTCTAGTTTCTTAGCTAGTAATCCATTACCTTTAACCATCTTTCTTTATGATAATTTCTTGAACTCCTTCCATACCTGCCATCTTTTCTACAGGATACTGGTTCCATGAGTCTTCTTGAAAGTTGATTCCCATTCTTAATTTCCTAGAATGTATGATTTTGGATCAAGTGTTTTCCTTGGATCATATTATTCCACATACTAGCTCATTTTGGAAATTGCTACACTCTAAGGAGGTCATTCAGTTATATTCATGGGTCATACTTTGCTTTAAGTGACGCCCAAAGTTGATAAGTTCCGTTCAATCCTTTCCAGTCCTTAAACTCTCTTTGGTTCTGGTGCCAATGAGTATAGGTAAATTGGTAATTTTATAAGTTGGAATCTTCTTGCTGAGGTTAACCATCTATAGGTCCAAGAACCCAACCTTGCCTATATGTTCTGCAAAGTTTATTTCCAATTACTGCTGTATTCCTATGCTCATCACACGATCCCCTTTTCAAGTCCTTGAACTCTGGTTCTGGTACCAGTGAGCAGAGGTAAATTGGTAATTTTATAAGTGGCAATCTTCTTTCCAACGTTAACCATCTATAGGTCCAAGAACCCAACCTCTCCTATATGTTCTGCAAAGTTTCTTTCCAATTTACTGCTCTATTCCTATGCTCATTAATTTGATTATGCTCATTACACGATCCCCAAAGCATCTTAGCCCCCAATGGCAATATCTAACAAGTCTCATTTAGTCATCCCTATCCTAGCTATATATTTTGGTCTGGGCACCTTATCCCAAGCCAATAAGTGCCTTTTTGCTTCCCTCCCTGGCTTTTTCCCTTAAAAAAGTTCCTTTCAATCCTTTTCAAGTCCTTGAACTCTCTTTGGTTCTGGTATCAGTGAGCAGAGGTAAATTGGTAATTTTATAAGTTGCAATTTTCTTGCCAAGGTTAACCATCTATAGGTCCAAGAAGCCATCCTTGCCTATATGTTCTGCAAAGTTTCTTTCCAATTTACTGCTGTATTCCTATGCTCCACTACGGGGCTCCTGATTACATAGTTATCAGTGCAACCTTTTGGAGCTCAACACTAGACAAATTCTCACTTGGTTCTTAAGATGAGTATTGAAGGACCAGACTTTAGACATTTTGCTACTTCTTCCCTATAGGGTAGAAGGTATTATGTAGGATTTCTCTACTCTACTTCAGGTCCATAATCCATAACTATCCAACCAAGAGAATATCATCTACCAATTGGAGATGTGTGAGGGGATCTGTTGCCATAGTTATTTGAATCCCTGGCAATTTGTCTTGTTGATTGGCTGTTTTTGGTGCTCTGCCTGGAGTTTCTGCCAAAACGATTGAAAGATATGATGATGACAGATCTCCCTGTGGAAGCTTTAAAAACATATGCAGAAGATCCATTTAAAGAGGTTTAGGAGAAGCAATTCTTAATCCATTTAGATCACTCAAGTATTGAGAAACCCCAAAAGCTAGAAGCATTTAATGGAGGAATTATCAGTTTACCTTTTCATATGCATTGGACATGGCTAGTTTCATCGACATGCCCTACTTTTATACTATTAGTGTATGCATAGTGTTCTATGCAATTGCAATTTGTTCCTTGACAAAATCCCTTTTTCAAGGGAACGATATTTAGAAAGAATGTCCTCCAGTCCATTAGTAATTGATTTTGAAATTAGCATATACACCTTGTTGCATAGCAATATTAGTCTATATTCATCTAGAAAAGTTGGGTCTGCCATTTTTTCAGTTAAGCTAAGAATGTTTTCCATTTAAGAGTATGAAGGACTTGTTGAGAGCTTTATGATTCTTCTATTGTTCCTTGAGTACAACCTTCTGCTACTGGGAAGAAAGGCTTTTAGAAAAATTTCAACCTGGAATCCATCTAGGCATGGGACTTAACTCCTTGTTTGCAGAGAATATCATCTCCCTTATCTTTTCCTCCATTATGCATTTCATTAAGGTTTATTATATTTCTTTGTGTTCTTTTCTTTGTATGATTAGGTGTTGAAAGAATCTCTTTGTTGTCTCCTTAATATGTTTTTAAATTAATCCATTCTCTTTTTTGTTGTTTCCAGGGGGTAATCGTATTGATGTTTTTCTCTTTGTTGGGTAGTCATTCTCTTTTTTGATGTTTTTCTTTTGTTGGGTAATCATATTGATGTTTTTCCTTTGTATTGTAGTCCTATGGAAGAAAGTGGTGTATCTATCTTCTTGAAGCCATTTTCATCCAAGATATTTGTTTCCAGAAGATTTCCTTCTTCCTTTCCAATGCTTCCAGTTTATTCAAAATTCAAATAACATTTTCTCTAATGGACTCTTCATGGTCGTACCTTCCTATTGAATACCCCTGTTCCTTTTCCATCTTCTCTTTTAGCTCTTTCCTTTCCTAGAAATGTTTCGAAGCATCTCCTCATTTGGGACTTTCAATTGATATTTCACATGTTTTAGTTTGTTCATTAGAATGTAGTTCTTTGTCTCATGCATAGGTTGACCCTCAGACCATCAATGTTTTATGAGTTTATTGAAATCAGGATGTGTAAACCACATTTTTGAAACTTAAATGTGCATTCCTATGGGACTAGTTCTCATCTTGGCACTTTTGAAACCTAAATATGCATTCCTATCAGAGTAGCTTTTCTAGCTCTTTCCTTTTCTAGAAAATGTTTTGAAGCATCTCCTCATTTGGGACTTTCAAATTTCAATTGAGATTTCACATGGTTTAGTTTATTCGTTAGAATGCACATCTTTGTCTCATGCCTAGGTTGACCCTCTTACCAGCGTTTTTCTATGCTTTTATCCAAATCATGAAGTGTAAACCACGTTTTGAAACTTAAATGTGCATTCCTATGGGACTAGTTCTCATCTTGGCACTTTTGAAACCTAAATGTGCATTCCTATGGGTGTATTTCTTCTAGCTTCTTCCTGTCCTAGAAAATGTTTTGAAGCATCCCCTCATTTGTGACTTATAATTGAGATTTCACATGTTTTAGTTAATTTGTTATAATGTATATCTTTGTCTCATGCCCCGGCTGGCCCTCTTACCATCATTGTTATATGCTTTTCTTCAAATCATGATATGTAAACCATATTTTTGAAACCTAAATGTGCATTCCTTGCCACATTTGTGGTGGTGGATGATGATGACTCCTCTTTTCATGTAGAGGCTAGCCAGGCACTGTTCTTCATTGGCTTCCATAGTTTCCATGGCTCTCTGGAATGTCATGGTACAACATTGTCACTATGAGTCTTTCCTCTCCTGGAACATTATCTACTTTAACTTTTAGGGTTACCCTTCTGGGTTTACTCCCTTTTTTATTTTTATTGTCTACTCTTTCTTACTTTCCTTAACTGTAGATTAGAACTGCTTAGGAGATGCTATATACACTCCCTATTGCTGTCGTCAAAGGTTCTACGTCCTAGTCCCATTGACCTATTTTGGTCATTCGTGGACAATGGACATTAATATAGATTTTTTTTTCACTTCTCAGTAATATCTAACATTATTGACTAATGATCATATTGCACACCCTTCATATTGAAACCTCCTGTTCTTCCAATTGTACAGCCCTTCCTTGGGTTTTATATCTATGAAGTCCATTTTTGTATAAATTTTGGCAACAAGATGCTGGCTTTGTCGAGATATCTTGAAACCCCCGTTTTCCCTACAAAGATAACGTTGAATTTCTCTCCTTATTCAACACATGTCTTGATTTTCCCCTCTAAGGGAGTCTAGGGAATCTCAGCATAGCGTTTTATCTCCTAGGTATCATTTGGAGCATATATGCTTGAAAGCATAAATATGAATTTAATCGCTTGTTTTTAAATCCAAGTGCTTATCTATCAGACACCTCTTACGAAGGAGTCTAGATGTACTGAGTCAAGCTTCCAAAGAATTGCTAACCCTCCTTAGTAAACACTACAACTCATTGCTGTACAAGGAGCCTTGTTCAAACTTCCTTACATCTAGCATGTGTTCTAGGGATACTTTTTTCTCTTGAAGAAGGAAATAACAAGTTTCATTGCTCTTATCTTTCTTTTAATATCTTTTTCTGAGGGTTGAATTCAATTTCTAGTATTCCAAGGTGCAATCTTCATTTTGATGGTCCTCTTAAGGAATTGACATTCCTTTGTTGGCCTTTGTTGGCTTGACTTGGCTATGTCTCTTTTCCCCATAATCAGTTTCTCCTTATTTGACTTCTGTTCTCCATTTCTGGTAGCAACCAGGTTAGAGCTCTGCTTGCTAGCTTTTGGTGTTTCTATGCTCAACTTTTATTGCTCTTTGATTTTAGCTTCTCAATCACAATTTGGGAATCTATACATTAAACCCCCAGTTATCTTATCTAAATCATTTGCTCTTTGTTGATCCTTGTCTATATTTATTATTTCCCACCTCTTCAGCTATATCCATTTTGTTTGCAAATGTCTTTGGAATATTTGAAGCTCTAGCTCTTCTCTCAACACAAAGCCCTGTCTTGGATCCCTTATTGAATTCACAATCTTCCCCTAGTTGGCCCTCTGATTGTCTTTTCCCCTTTGTCATTGCTTTCGAGCAATTTCAGCCTTGTTCTTTTTCTCTCTATAAAGTCCACCACAGGATGGCTTTGTTCTTCAATTTGAAATTACATTGGCTAGGATTTTTTGCTTTAGCTTGATCTTCAACAAGCTTATAAAATGGGACAATGAGTAGCCTTGCTTTAATTTTTCATATTATGTCAGAATGACTAACAAATGAATTACTTTTGTTTTGGATAGCGTGCAACCGAAAGCACTGGATTTTTGTTTCTTTCTGAATAGCACAAGGCCTGTTAAATGCATACTTTCAATTTGTCATGTCACATGGCTACGTTGATAGCTTGTCTTGAGATTATCCCAATTTAAATTAGTTTAGACATAGATGTCACAATTTTTTTCTTTTAAGGATTTTGGATGAAATTTGGCCATCTTTGTTTCTAAATCAACTATTTTTCTTCTTCAGGCTGCTGTGAAGGTCATGGCAAAGGATCTAATTCGAACAAGGCATCAAATAACAAAATTTTATGCCCTGAAGTCACAGCTTCAAGGCATCTCTCTCCGCATCCAGGTAACCACTTTCATGAGTGTCATGCTTAAATTTGCATTTTAATTTATCTAATTGTCTTCAACTTGTAGATGATTTGGTGCGAATCTTGTTTAGTTTGATTATAGTGAAATCTGGTTTGAATGTAATGAGTTAAGAAGATAACTATCGAGCAATTGACCTAGATGGTTGACACCAGTGACTGGCCAGTAGGTTGACCAGACCTGCCCAAGTCAACTGGTAGGTAGGCAAAGTTTGTCACGTCAAACAAAAGGTCAACCAAGTACATTGAGTCTGCTAGTCGATTTAAACAGTTAGTTAACCTAGTTGAGTCAGAATGTGACAACCTGTGTAACAGATTATTGTGGTTATTATAGAATTATAACTTATAAGTACGAATGTAGTTGAGGAGAGACATAAGCCTCCCCTATGTACATAATCATTCTTTTCTTCATCTTCTATCTTGTTGTTTGATGTACGTAGTGAATTTATACTTTCTGTTCGAAGTTGAGAGTCCTATCAATGAGACAACATTGGTTCTATTGTTGCTAGTGCCTCAAGCTCAAATTGAGAAGATGGACAGAGCTCTTGCAGATACTGATAGGAAAGTAGGTAAGTTATTGAGCTGTGAAAATGAAATCAGAGATTTGTGGGAAAAGCTCGACAATTACCTTAGAGGTTATGCCAATAGAAGCACAGAGTAGATTAATTTTTTTTTCCAGAAACACATGAGGGATTTCTAGAATATGTGCCTGGAAATTTTTTTAGATGGATGACGGTGAACTAGCAAAAGGTAAGTCAGTTGAAGATTTTGTTAAAGAAGTTAGCCTGGTTGAATAAAAGGATAACTTTAAATAGTAAGTCATCAATTATTAATTTATTTGGAATTGATTAACGTTGGGGTATGTTGTGGATGGCCCTGGGTTATTGAAGCTAAGATCCCATGACTATTATTTTCTTTGAAGCTCCTAAAACAATTATGAAACTTTGTTTTCAGAAGTTTCCGAAGATCAGAGTTCTATGAATATGATTTTGACTACAACTTAGTTCCTAAAGACACCGTATTCATTGATTGTTGAGAATATGGAGATTAGAGAAGAAGACACACCTTTGGTATTTAGGGGGTGTAACTTAGGATATATAGATATTCTTAAATCTGTCTTTTGTCTGTCAGTTACACTCCTTTCATAGAGTTAACAAGCAAAGTGTGTCGGACTTCTTTGTTGAAGATGACTTAGATAAGGAAACAACTATGTGGACTCAAGGATAGAAATATTTTAATGGTGTCATAAGTTTGCTATGGGTGCATCAAAGCTATGATTGACATTTTTTTTGATGTACACCTTTTGGAACCAGCAGTTTGAGGGAAACATTTGATACATGTGACATACATTTGACTAGCTTCATCGATGGTAGATATCACGTTATTACTATGGGTGCACAGTGCATCAAAACTGTGATTGACGCTTTTTGGATGTACAACTTTTGGGACCAGCAGTTTTAGGGAAACATGTGATACATGTAAAATACATGTGACTGGTGCTCACAATGTTTTTGGCGATATTGAAGACAATTATATGATTTATTAAAGACGACTCACCACTTGGTTTGCTTGTATAAGATGACACTTAGGCAAACAGTAAAGGACGCAACATTGAGGCTATGATCCCTTAACAATGAGTGAAGGACGATGTATGCTAAATAGGGGGGTGTTTATGTTTCCACCCCCTATATTTGGCTTTGATTCTTTTTCCTATACAATCCATGATTAAGGTGGACTAGCTTGTGCAGTAGGAATATGTAGTTCAATTCACAAATTTTCCTTTACATGCCGTCTTTAATTCCTTCCTTTCCTTGGCTAGAATAATGTGACCAGAATATATGTTCCAGGCTCTTCCATTATGCTAATTGCACAAAAGTTAAGTATCTTATTTTATTTTTTGCAAACTCAGTTTGATGTACATCTTGAGAATGGCTTTACAATCACACAATGCTATACTTAATCAAGCATTTTAACTTTTGTTTATACATCCTATACATTAGTTAGATCGTGTTGAATGTAAAAAATGCAATTTCATATAATTTAGAGGAGACTTCTTGGTAGGAAATGTATTTAATTATCTGGGCCTGCAACTGGCCACAAGTACACAATATACTACTGAGAATTCAAAACTTCTTAATACATCTTACAAAATTGGAGTTCGTATTAGATAGTCTGTCCATTCATGTAATACTATATCTTTCATACCTATCAGCATACAAACCAAAAAAGAAAACTTGGTTTTACTCTGGTTCCCAAACTCAGTAGCTCCTTTCTACTCTAATCCTGTCTCCTTAATAATATAATTTCCATATATAATATTATTCAACTGAAAATAGTTCAAGAGATCTTAAAACTCTTGAAAGTGACAGCTTTGGCTGTGCACTTTGGAACTGGTGTCAGATGGCTTCAATTGCTTGATCTGGCTGGAGTTCATTGTAGTCAGAGATACTGTTAAGCAGTGCTGTCAGCAGAATCAACTTGTTATCCAGGTTATCCATCTTTTCGTCCAGCCTTTGGAGATCTTTCAGTGTTTTCTGATCAACTTCTCTGTTGTAGCTGTGTTTCAGTTGACTACTGTTTCACCGATCTCAAAATATGATTTAGTGAATCTCCCTGCCTTCTGGAATTACTCTTTCAAATTGTTAAACTCTTCCATCATTCTGATCATCAAATCACTCACCTCCTGCATTTCTTTGGCAAGAATGAAAACATGCATTTCCTAGACATCCAGTCCTCGGGTCCTTGAGCTTCCTTAACTTTGGGCCCCTCTTAACAGCATTCATCAGTTGACAAACTCCCTTAGAATTTCTCTTCTTCCTCTCTGTCTAGCCTGTGCTAACTTCCGTATGTCCCGAGCCTCAGTTTTTGTCTGACAGTAGTGCTTCCCTTTCTTTTCACAACATTAAACTTGATTCTAACCATTTTTTGAATGTTTTGTCCTACTAATAAATTCTACCTTGATGTTCAGCCTGCTCGACATTTCCAACACTATTGATTCTTACAGTACGTCTTGGGATGGTGCTGCCATTCCTTTCCTGCCCTTGAGCATAATTGTTACATTTGCCAGCTTATTAGCCACTTAATTTCTTCCTCTTTTGACACAGTTCAAGAGATGGCATTTAAATCCTTATCAACTCTATTATGTATTGAAAGTTGGAACCTCTATTGTAACTTCCAGTCAAGGAAAGATCTTCCACTAATCATATGTATTATAAATTATGATCTTAGAGTCCACTTTTATCATTTCTTTAACTCCCGAGAATTTGCTCAGCTGGAGTCCCGTCATTAAACAATCCATTTCTGCCTAACTGTTTGAAGCTTTCCCAGAGGCTTGTGCTATACTAAATTGACCCTGCCTTTACTGTCCATTATCTGTCATCTATCCCTTGCTGTGCCTGGATTTCGCTTCAAAGTCCCATCAAAATTTAGCTTCCATACTCCTTTTGGAGCCTCCCAAATTATCACAGTTCTTCCTTCCAAAACAAATCTATGTCCTTAAATAATAAATCTAGAGAACGCATTTATGCTTT
This sequence comes from Picea engelmannii, assembly GCA_009831015.1. Lineage (NCBI taxonomy): Eukaryota > Viridiplantae > Streptophyta > Pinopsida > Pinales > Pinaceae > Picea > Picea engelmannii. Next base: position 67,645 of record ML826842.1, read on the forward strand.
GATCTCAATGGGAATTTTTGTGGCAGACTCTTAAATCAACTCAAAGCATGGGGGAGGCAATGAAGGGTGTCACAAAGGCAATGAGGCAAATGAACAGGCAGATGAATTTACCAGCATTGCAGAAAATAATGCAAGAATTTGAGAGACAAAATGAACGGATGGAAATGGTAACAGAGGTTATGGGTGATGCGATTGATGATGCTTTGGAAGGAGATGAAGAAGAAGAAGAAACAGAAGAACTTGTCAGTCAGGTTTTAGATGAGATTGGAATTGACATCGATTCTCAGGTCCTATTTCTTCTCCATTTGTAAACAATTAAGTATATCGAGTAATAATACCATGAACATAGTCTAATTTGTTCTCTTTATGGATGTATTCCGTCTGTCAAATCATGTGGCAGTTTGATTTAGCTTTCCTGAACTCTTTCAGTGATATGTTTTGCTGACATCACGTTAAAATATTGCAGCTGATAAAGGCTCCAGCAACTTCAGTGGCTGCACCTGCAGCACCGACCAAAGTTGCCCAACCAACTGCAACTAGTGCCGAGGAGCCAGGGATTGATGATGATCTACAAGCAAGACTTGATAATCTGAGGAAGATGTAAATTGATATGTATGGCAGAAAATCTGGCACTTGTTGAGTAACATGTCCAGTTTCTGAATAGAGAAGTTTTCTGTAGTGATTGTATTTAATTTTCAGTAATGCTGAAAACCGATTTAATAAGTGCCATCATCTACATTGTCTCGTGTAATTAATCTTTAACATTGGAGTCTATATGATACAGACATATACAGAATATATGCTTAGTTGTTTATTGCAATTGTTTATATGTGACACCTAGAAAACCTGGATAAGATCGAGTGATTTGGCCATTTCAATTTAAAGTTACAAAATTCATCTCTATATGTTGATTATTTTTCATTATCATTAGGAGACGCTCTTTCAGACTTTATTCTATACATATGGTCTTATTTGGCCATTGATTTGGTCTCCAGGGTTCTAAAATTTACTAGACAAAAATCGTGATCATTGCTTTTGATTTACAACCATAAAGAAGGGAGGCATGTGTGTTTTGTTTTTTCCATCGTGCTTATTTTTTTGCTCAATTATATATATATATATATATATATGCCACGTGGACATAAAATATGAAAAAATTAATACCACTGGTATTTCAAGGCTTTAAGTTTATTTGTTATTTTACTATTTCCTTTGGATAACTGAGCTGTTACAAGCTGGCTTGACTTTTTTCATTTAGGTAGACCAAAAACATGAATAAAAGTTTGTGGCTTACATTTCTCCTGCAAGCAGAGGGTTATTCCTAAAAGAATGGAAGAGTATTTATGATATCATACAACTTTTTATAACGTGGCTAAAGATTGATGTATCATGATCTTATGTTTTATATCCAATGGGTGTTAGTTACTCCCGAGCCAGTCGGCAGGTTCCTACTATATATCTTGGATGTTTCCGTATCATGTTTTTGTATTATTCAAATTAAGCACTTAGCATGCAATGTCTCAAGTTTAATCTCTGGTTAGGTTCGCCTTAAGAAATCAAGTGACCAAATTCAAATCTTGGGTGAGCTGTCTATCTTCAGAGGAAGATATGTAATATATAAAGCATTGCTATGGGTTCGAGAAAAACAATTTCTTAGAGAAATGAATATAATTAAAACTCCACAACTCAAACAAAGAACACACTATCTATACAGTTTCCGTGACCTATGGGCAGGTTGGAAGGTGCACTCCCCAAGGAGGAGAGCACACATCTCGAGGCAGGCCAGCATGGCACTACCACAAAGGTGCACCTCCTTCCAGATGCAGCGTATTTCACCACAAAGGTCAGATAGGGCGCATCTCTGCTTGGGAGGTTGGGCACAAGTCTAGAGGACCAGGGACTGGTCAACTAAGATAGATGTTAGGGTTTGGGACCTTTTCTCGCTGTTGGTTAGTTAGATTTGGTCCACTTTTTATCAGAACCATTATATGTTCAGCCTATTCTATATAAAGACTGCCTATTCTACTAAATAAAACAAATGGTTCTTTTGCTTGCTCATATCATGTGTTGGTTTTGTCTTTCTCTGTGAATGTTTTTTAGGGCTTTCTCTGCAGTATTGCAGATCAAATGGTATTAGAGCACCGGTCCATGGTGCTTCTGCTTCACTAGTAAGAGATTTCAGTGGTAGATCCAGGGAAACCCAAATCCCTTCTTCGGATGCGCTAGGGTTGGCATTTTTTTTTCCTGGAGGTAAGGGATGCGCTAGGGTTTCTTTTCACCCTCCTCTCTCTCTCCCAAGAGGTGCGCTAGGGCAACCCCCTCCTCCTTTTAGTTTTGTCACTTTTTTCATAGGTGCACTAGGGAAACCCCCTCCTCTCCGCTCAGTTTGCAATCTAGAGGTGTGTTATGGTTTTTCCCCTCCTCCTTCCTCTCTAGAGACTAGTGGCCTATCCTTCAGAGTTGGATAGGAGCAACATTATTTTATGAAGATCATGCCTCCAAGAAGGGACACTTTAGAGGATGATGCCTCTTTTGTCAACTCTTCCCCTATCCAAGAGTTGGCTTTGGCTCTTCATGAGCTTATTAGATTGCAGCGTCAAACTCTAGCTCCTTTGCAATTGGATGCACACTTCCAACTTCCTAAGTTCTCTAGGCAGATCAATGGGGACATTGTGGATTCCTCGATTCAAAGTCTCTCTACATACTTCAACACTTGTCACGACATCTCTGACGAGGAGAAGCTTCAGATTGCTAGCTTATAAATGGAAGGTGTTGCCCAGGGCTGGTGGGATACTCTACCCATTGGGAGCCTACTTATAGTGGATTTGCAGGAATTTGCCTTGTCTTCTACTCCTATCGACACTTGGGAAACGCTCTATCAAGCGCTCCGTAGCAGATTCTATCCTCCTGACTACTGTCAGAATCTTCTGGCTTGCTGGTTGCAGCTCTGCCAATTCTTAGGCCAGTCTGTGCAGTTATACATTGAAATCTTCACCCGACTCCACATCTAGCTTCATATTCAGGACTCTAAAGAGGTACTTGTAGTAAACTTTAATTCTGGTTTATTGAATTTTTTATGCAGGGAGGTGGATCTTTTTGATAGTAGTTCTCTAGATAAGGATTTCTCCTGCGCTCTTGCAGTTGAGTGTAAGCTAGCCTCCTGCTTGAAAGCCCCTCAGTCTCTACGCCCTCCTCTCCAAAGTCTCCCTCTTCCCCTAAGTCTGCTAAATGGTGCACATTCCATAAGTCTTCTTTCCATAACACCGCTGATTGTTGTGTCCTACAGAATCCGTCTACTGCCAAAATTCTTTTTATCGATACCCCCGAGTCCTTATCTTCAACGCCCTTTCCTTTTGAGCCAATCTCTTTAGACAATCCCACGGTTGCAAACCCCTATTTTCTTTTGATGGCTTCTGATTCTAATGCTACCTCGACTTCCCCTTTCTTCACCCACAATTGCCAAATCAAGCAGTCTTTTGCTATGCTCCTTATTGATAATGGCAGCCAAAAGAATTTAGTAGCTCAAGATTTGGTGAACCGATTAAACTTTCCCACCACCCCTCATCCCTCTCCTTATCAATTAGGGTGGGTTCATAAGGACGAACCTTGTCTCATGTTCACATAGTGTTGTGTCATCACCTTTGCCATTGGACCCTTCTGTGATTCTGTCCTTTGTGATGTGTCTCCGTTGGATTGTGCAGATCTTCTTTTGGGCATCCCATACCAGGAACAACGTGATGCCATCTATCATGCTCGCACCCATCAATATCACCTCAAACATGATGGTCATACTTATGTTCTCACCTCTTCATCACTGAAAGCTCCTCCTCTGCTC
>ML826843.1:16255-35477 GCA_009831015.1 Picea engelmannii
CATGGAATTTACAAGTTCTTCAACTCTTAAAAAATACTTGTTAATTGTTTCATCTTCATTCATCTTTAGTTGTTCAAATTTCAATCTGTATGTTTGAAGTTTGGCATCTTTTACTTTCTCATTTCCTTCATAACTGTTAATAATTTTATCCCACATTGCTTTGGCAGTATCAAGATGAATCACCTTTACAAACTCAGCTTTAGCAAGTCCATTCAAGATAGCATTCATCCCCTTAGCATTAAAACTAAACTCTAACTTATCAGCATTGGAGGCTAGCACAACAGGCTTTGTATATCCAGTCTCTACTACATGCCAAACATCAGCACCCAAGGCCAGTAAGTATGTTCTCATTCTAATCTTCCAAAAGGAAAAATTTGTTCCATCAAACAGAGGGGGCTTAGAGGTTGAAGTTCCTTCATGACTTGTCATGTTTAAGATTACAGATCTACCTTTGAATAAAAGGAACCCGCTCTGATACCAATTGTTGAAATTACTAATACAACTGAGAGGGGAGGGGGGGTGAATCAGTTGTATTTGAGCTTAAACAATCATAATTCTATTAAAAAATTATTAATCCTTCTTCAAGTGATCATCAACATTATATAGCATATGGACAGTAAAAGTAAAAAGCATCAGTCACACATAAGGTATACACAGAAACAGATTTTCACGAGGAAACCCATAAAGGGAGAAAACCTCTTCTTCTTCGAAATGATAGGCAGTCTTTTAAGTTCTATACATCAACTTTAATTGAGCGCCAACTCAATGTGAGGCTGCTACCTCTGTTTTACAAGATGCAACTTGTTTGAGAGCACCAACTCTCTGGTTTCTCTAGCACCCACTAGAAGGAAGCACCAACTCCCTGATTTCTCTAGCACCCACTAGAAGGAAGCACCAACTCCCTATATGTTCCAGCACTAACTAGATGGAATCACCAACTTCCAGTTACACATGCTCCAACCTGTATAACAGAAAACACTTGTTCTCCCTAGCACCACCCTGCCACCCTGGTTTCTCTGGCTGCAACCAGATGGAAGCTACAACTTCCTGTGTTCAAGCTCCCACTTGAACCTCTGAGGACAACAGTCCTCCCGAGCACCTCCCAAACTCCCTAGAACATGAATGGCTAAATAAACAATCAACTTTACAGATAAATCAGTTCTTACCAATCTTTCTTTGTTCTGTAAATCTGGTCTTCTACACCATGTTATGTTGCTCTTCTCTTCCTCTGTCTGTTCAGCAGGTGTGCTCTGCATCAACTCGTTCTCTCATTCTGCTCTGCTTCAACTTCTCTTCATCATCTTTTACTCTTCACTGAGTTTCTTCTCACACTGTGCATCTTCTCCATCTCACACTACACATCATCTTATTTTTCTTTTCTTACAGTTTCATTCTTTTCTCATACAGAACAGCCAACCACACGCTGTCTTTCTCCTTTTCTTTTGTACACCCTCACAGTGGTTCAACTTCCCATCTCCTTAGGCAAAAGGAAGACAATTTTCCGAGCAACTGAAACGCCAACAGATTCGCAATCATGAATCCGTTTCACTAACAGATTCGTAACTAAGGGGTTAACTATGAGAGAAAACAGTAACCTTCTGATCATATTCCAATTTATCTGCACCATTGGATGAACTATATTGACATTGCCTTTAAATCGGGTTTCGTCATTTCGGCAATCCTGTGTTGAGTTTCTCTACACTTCATTTCGCGATCCCCGAAGTTCCGATACAGAACTTTTCTGCACTAACTCCTTCCCCAATATGACTATGGTCATAACCAAGCGCCTATGAAAAAAGCGCTTTCGCGATTTCTCATTTCGTGATTTTCGACACTATGCTCTGTTGACCCCAAGTCAGCGAACTTTCGATCACTTGCCACATGTCTTGTGATTCGATGGTCCAGATGTGATCTTGATTCGATGGCTACGATTGAATCATGATTTCGCAATTTCGGCATTCTTGTTGCATTGGGTTCTTTGCCTCTCTGTGTCATGATTCACGAAACTCCGATATGGAATTAGATCAACGGTCCAGATCTAATCTCTATTCAACGGCTGCGATTAAATCGCGATTTCGTATATCGTGAATTTGACATCCTTGTTGTCCAGTGTTTTTGTCACTTCAAAGTCCCGATTCACGAAACTCCGACATGGGGTCGGATCAACGGTCCAGATCAAACCTTGATCTGACAGCTCAGATTACATCGTGATTTTGCATATTGCGATTACGCCCGCTTCTCCTTGTACCTTAAAGGACATGCGGGTTCTTCTTGATCCAACGATGGTCGGATCCTGCGATTGGATCTAACGGCTAAGATCTGTTCTCCTCTTCAACGATCTCTGCTTGTCTACATTCAGATCTAATGATCCTCGTTCTTTCAGGAATTTTGAATGGAATCCAACGATCAAAGACTCTTCTTCAAAATTTACGGGTCTTCGATCACTCGATCAATGTTGCGTTGTCTTCGAACATTCGCCTTCGATCATTCAACCTTCCTGAACTTATCTTCTGTTTGCCTGTCGATTACAAGCTTCTTGTACTCATGTCATCTTCACTATTGTACTTGCCATCAATGGCAAGCATTCACTGTCTGTTAAATATTTGCCAACACTATTGCTAGGACACCTCAACAGAATGGATTTGTTGAAAGAAAGAGTAGGACAGTATAGGAAATGGATCGAACAATGCTAATGGATTCCAAATTGACAGATATATTTTGGACACAGGCAGTGCATACAGCAGTTCACATTCAAAATAGAGTAATGTTCAGAAACAACACTGATAAAACTCCCTACGAGCTATGGAAAGGAAGACCAGCAAATGTGAAGAACTTTAGAGTTTTTGGAAGCAAATGCTACATCAAAAGAGAAGATGGTAGAATGAAAAAGTTTGAATCTCGTGTGGAAAAAGGAGTACTTGTTGGTTACTCAAGTACAAGGAAAGAATATGAGTGTTACAATATAAGATTGAACAAAGTTGTGGAAAGCATCAACGTAACAATTGATGAAACAGTCAGACCAGAATCAAAGGAAGAAGAAAACAAATCAATGGAACAACTTTTCGAAGAAGAAGAAGTAGAAGAGGAATATGAAGAGAATCTGATAGAAACAGAAGAGCAAGTTCAGTTAGTATCTCCAAAGACACCTAGAAAACGAGTACAGAAGAATCATCCTTCAAATCAGATTATTGGAAACAAGGATGCAGGAGTTGAGACTAGAAGAAAAATTTGTTCACTAGAACAAACACTCCTAGCACTCGTATCTACAATTGAACCAAACTTTTTTGAAGAAGCCAACAAGGATCAATTTTGGAATAAGGCCATGAATGAAGAATTGGATCAAATGGAGAAAAATCACACTTGGGAACTGGTTCCAATACCAAAGAATAAGAATGTAATCGGCACAAAATGGGTTTTCAGGAATAAATTAAATGAATATGGACAAGTTACAAGGAACAAATCTAGATTGGTATGTAAAGGATATGCACAGATTGAAGGAATCGACTTTGAAGAGACATTTGCCCCAGTTGCCATAATGGAACAAATCTGGTTGTTTTTAGCCTATGCATGCTCCAAAAATGTTAAAGTATATCATATGGATGTAAAATTGGATTTTCTAAATGGGAAACTTGAAGAAGAAGTCTACATTGAACAACCAGAAGGGTTTCAGTTGTCAGGGAACGCAGATTATGTGTGTAAATTAAAGGAGGTCGTGTATGGTCTAAAACAGGCTCCTAGAGCATGGTACTCTAGACTGGATAAGTATCTGCAGCAAGCAGGGTTTAGAAAAGGAAGTGCAGACAACAACCTCTACATCAAGGTAAGTGAAGGTAATATTTTATTAATTGACGTTTATGTTGATGATATTATTTTTAGTAGTGATGATGACAGGTTAAGCCGGAAATTTTCAAAAGATATGCAGAATGAATTTGAAATGTCGTTACTTGGATAACTATCCTTCTTTTTGGGACTTCAAATACGTCAAAGCAACCAAGGAATATTTATTTCTCAAACCAAGTATATCAGAGAAATGATAAAGAGGTTCGAAATGGAAGATTGCAAACTAGTTATCACTCTCATGCAAACTAGTTCCGAGTTGAGAAAAGATGATGATTCGAAGTCTACAGATCAGAGGCAATACAGGTCAATGATTGGCATCCTACTATATGTGACAGCATCCAGACCATATGTAATGCAGGTAGTTGGACAGGTGGCATAGTTTCAAGCAGCACCAAAGGAGTCACATGTGTTAGAAGTGAAGAGGATTTTCAGATATCTCAAAGGAAAAGAAGAGTTTAGATTATGGTATCCAAAAGGAAAGGATCTATCACTTATTTCCTACACAGATGTAGATTAGGCAGCTTGTATTGATGACCGACGAAGCACCAGTGGAACAGCGTTCTACTTGGGTGAGTGTTTAGTATCATGGCTAAGAAAGAAACAATCATCAGTATATTTATCTACAGTCGAGGTAGAGTATATTGCAGCAGCATCATGTTGTACACAGGTTCTTTGGATGAAACAAACTCTAACAGATATATAGGTTGAGTATGATGAGCCCATTCCAATCTATTGTGATAATACAAGCGCCATCAGTATCTCGAAGAACCCGGTGATGCACTCCAAAAAGAAGCACATTCCAATCAAGTATCACTTTCTACGGGAGCAGGTTTCAAAAAAGAACATTAGAGTTAAGTATATGGGCACAAAAGAACAAGTGGAAAACATCTTCACAAAACCACTTCCACGGGAATCCTTTGAATATCTTCACCAAAGACTTGGAGTTATTTCTACTCCAAAATGAATTATTTTTTAATGTTTATCTTATATGTATTAGATTTACATGAAGAAGCACCATAAGAGGATAGTTCAGTCAGGGGGAGCAACCCCGGATGGAAATATACCTTTTCATTGATGACAAAGGGGGAGATATTTATCAGATGCAGAGGATAGAGGCATGGTTCTGGGGGGGTATATTTATCAGATGCAGAGGACAGAGGCATGGTTCTAGGGGGAGCATATTTATCATATACAGAGGACAAAGGCATGGTTCCAGGGGGAGCATGAGTGATATGATTTTAGTATTGCATCAGAGTGTTTCCATCAATGTCAAAGGGGAAGATTGTTGATTAAGGTTGGTTGTCATTGATGTCAACCCTTGAAGAAATCCCCGTAGCAAAAAGGTTAGGTAATGGACCCAAGATTGTTTGATGTAAATATGACTCATTATTGTCTTGTCATGTTTTATAATAAGTAGAAATAGATGAACTCCAAAGTGGTCCCCTTATGGTGAAATCCCTCACGGGAAGACACTTTGCAGATTGAGTTATCCTATAAGTATGGTTAGAGAAACCATGCTTATTTGTGTAATAATCAGATGAATGTCGGTGAATTTTTCAGTGAAACTATTCTAGATGGATAGTGATTTTCATGCCATTTCCAATGGTATGTGAAACGTCACTTAACTCCTCACGGTTAGAGAGTTATGGCCATGAGAAGTTGGAGAACCCGTGTTTAGGTAATGAACCCAAGTTTGTTTGATGGATAACGGTATGAGTTTTGATATATTTTTAGGTAATACTATTCTATATGGTAGTACATTTCATTCCATTTCTAGTGGTATGTGGAACGTCACATAACTCCTCACGGTTTGAGATTTATAGCTTTACGAAGTTGGAGGACCCTCATATGTCATCTAGAAGCCCCAAAAGGTCAAAGTAGTCAAAGTGGTTTAAGAGATTTTAAAAGGTAAATAATAAAGTGAAGTGATGAGTGTATTATAATTAAAAGTGAATATAAAATAAATTGTTTCAATAATAAATTTAATGGTGAAATTAGAAGTGGGTTAACCCTAAAATAAGGAAAGTGGGTAAAGTGACCTAGAAGATGTTCTTAAGGAAGCTACTTGGAGAGTATAAATAAGAGGCAAGGTTCTCTCATTTCAGACACACTTGAGAATATTGAATACCTATAGGTGTTTGAGGTAACCAAAGGATATCTAAGCCAAATTTCTGAGGAAAGTGAAGAAAAGAAGGCCGGAATTCAAGGAAGGGTGAATTCTTTTGATGATGCTTTCTAAGGTATGTTTTTTTCAAGTCATCTCGCCATTTTCGCAATAACTTTTTTTCTAGAATGATTAAGACCATGAAATTTCTATTCCGTTGAGAAAATATATCCAAGTATTTGTGGTAAAACATTCATCTTGTGGGTCATTTTATTTTTGGAGTTATACTCCGTGGAAAATAGGATTTGTGACTAGTCCTGAAACTAGTCAAAAACAGGTGTTTCGGGTAAAAACGTCATAACTTCTTCATAACAGATCCAAATTCAGTAAGACCAAATGTGTTGGTTAGATTACATTCTTTAGTATGTTTTGTAAAAGTTTCATATCAATTCAAAAAATATTCCATGCGGAGAATGCTCTACAAGGTCGCTCTCCAGAATAAGCCAGAATTCAGCAAGGTGTGCCATTTTTTCTATAACTCCTTTTTTGAGAGGTTCCAAGTAGTGACACCTAGAGGAATTGCATAAATCACACTGAATAAAGTTGCGTATCATTTTTATATATTTATTCATTATAGGTACAAAGTTATGATTATTTCAAGTTAGGGTTGTTGACTAATCCAAAACTAGTCTTGTGAGACTAAAGAAACATTTAATGAAAATGCTAGTCTCTTGTTGTTAAAGTTAAGGAAGATTTGTAGGTATGTAATCATATACACAAGGTCTATTACAAATTTACAAATCATATTTTTATGATGAAATTGATGAGGGCTTTTGGTTGAGGTACAAGTTGGGTACATGGTTGAGACAAGTAGTTGATGAGTTGGCACATACATGAGGTGTATAGTTGATGTTGTTGGTACATATTGATGAGTCATAGTTGATGATTACTTGACACATGATTGGTACATACTTGGTACATAGTTGTTTGCACTTGTTTATGGTACAGGTTGATTACAGATTGTTTGGTATAGGTTGGTGCATGGTTGATGCACTTGTTTATGGTACAGGTTGATGCATGGTTCAGGTTTATTGGTACATGTTTACAGCGGTATATATCAAAGTGATAGTGTGAAAGTGGTTCCATCATTCTACTTCTACTTTAGTGTGGTTGGACAGGGCAAGGACAAGTGGTTGTAGCCAACTTCCGATTGTAGTCGAAGAACATAGGGAGTTGTAGCCTCCTTCTCGTTGTATACAGAGAATTAGGGAGTTGGAGCTTCCCTCAGGTTGTAGCCTGAGAAAATACAGGGTTGGAGCCTCCTTCCAGTTGCAGCTAGAAAAAAAAGGAAGTTGGTGCTTCCAATGAATGTAATTCTTCAAGACATATAAGAAAAAACATTTTGTGGTTTTCTCCCGATTTGGGTTTCCATGTAAAATACTGGTGTACTGTGTATGTGTGTGATTGTTCATTTCTTATTTCTCATTATTGGATAATAATTATACATTGATATAACACTTGGATTATTTGGAGAAAAATGATTATAATTATGCTATTACTGATTCACCCCCCCTCTCAGTAATCCAACACAAGCCACAAAGAATATTCAATCATGATCATGATCAGTCAAGGTAGAAATTCAGAAGGACTACACCACAAAGAAGATCATTCATTCCCAGGTATGAAAATGTGTTTTATGGTCATTGTTTTTATCATACTAATTTTGGACATAAGGTTGCAGATTGCAGGGATTATAAAAGAAATGTTCAAGCAAGAAATTCCTATGTGGCCCCATGTAACAATTAATGTTACAAATGTCATAACTATGGACACATAGCTAGTGATTGTAGAAGCATGATCAATACTTCCATGAAAGAGAACACTGATATCATATATAAGAAAGTATGGATAAGAAAACATGAAGAACAGTTGAACAAAGACCAGGTCCCAGAGATCGCAATATTGTCAATAAAATGAGATGAAGAAAATTCTACAGAGAAAAGAAAACATGGCAGATACAGAAAGGTTTGTAAAATAACTGAAAGAAAAGAGGGACGGGTAAAAAAGGGAACAGGTTACTTTCAGGAATTGTAGTGAAAGATGAATCCGTAGACAAAAAGAAAGAAGTCAGAGCTAAGAGAGATGTTGAATCTACCAATGAAGATGATGATGAATACACATCAGAGAAGGAATTGTTCTGAGACATCCGGATTAGAGACTCCCAGATAATATGAATATTAGACAGGGGGAGTCTATTTGATATTTGTGACGGACCAAAGAACCATCCTTTGAGAAGCTTGCAGAGTTTGAGTAGACAGATCTAGAGCAGTTAGTTAGCAGAAGTATAGTTTGATAGATTAATCACTTGTAGTAGTGAATACTTCATGATAGTAATAGTGATAAATGGGTCAACATTATGGACAGTTGTGCAGTATGTTATTGGAAAGTATGGACAGAGATGGATTCGTAAGAACACTAATCAGGTTTGGACAGATATATGACATTGGACGATAGCATGGATTCATATATTGGTTTAGAAAGTGGTTCAGAGACAAAGGAACATTATCATAATGGATGATAATTATAGAGGAAATGGCTCAAAAAATGCTAATGGATTCCAAATTAAAAGATATTTTTTTGGACACATTCAGTGCATACAATAGTTCACATTAAAAATAGAGTAATGCTCAGAAAAACAATGACAAAACTCCCTACGAGCTATGGAAAGGAAGACCAGTAAATGTGAAGCACTTCATAGGATTTGGAAGCAAATGCTACATCAAAAGAGAAGATGGCAGAATGGGAAAGTTTGACTCTCGTGTGGACAAAGGAGTACTTTTGGTTACTCAAGTACAAGGAAAGCATACAAGTGCTACAATATGAGGTTGAACAAAGTTGTGAAAAGCATCAATGTAAGAATTGATGAAACGTGTGAACGAGAATTAAAGGAAGAAGAAAATGAATCAATGGAACAGATTTACAAAGAAGAAGTAGAAGATGAAGTAGAAGGGGAAAGGGAAGATGAAGAAGATTAGACAAAAGTAGAAGAGTAAGTTCAGCAAGTGCCTCTAAATACACCTAGAAAACAAGTATAGAAGAATCATCCTTCAAATCAGATTATCGAAAACAAGGATGCAGGAGTTGAGACTAGAAGAAGAATATGTTCACTAGAACAAATGCACCTAGCACTCTTATCTACTTTTGAACCAAATAGTTTTGAAGAAGCCAGCAAGGATAAATTCTGGAATAAGGCCATGGATGAAGAATTATATCAAATAGAGAAAAATGACACTTGGGAATTGGTTCCAAGACCAAAGAATAAGAATGTGATTGGCACAAAGTGGGTTTTCAGAAATAAATTGAATAAAGATGGACATGTTACAAGGAACAAAGCTAGATTGGTATGTAAAGGATACGCACAGGCTGAAGGAATCGACTTTTGAAGAGACATTTGGCCCAGTTTCCAGAATGGAAGCAATCTGATTACTCTTAGCTTATGCATGCTCCAGGAATATTAAAGTGTATCAAATGGATGTGAAATCATCTTTTCTAAATGGGAAACTTGAAGAAGAAGTCTACATTGAAAAACCCGGTGGAGATTCAATTGTCAGAACGCAGATTATGTGTGTAAATTTAATAAGGCCTTGTATGGTCTAAAACAAGCTACTAAGGCATGGTACTCTAGACTGGATAATTATCTACAGTGGGAAGGGTTTAGAAAAGGAAGTGTAGACAACAACCTCTACATCAACGTAACTCAAGATAGTATTTTATTAATTGAAGTTTATGTTGATGATATTATTTTTGGAAGTAATGATGACTGGTTAAGCCAGCGAGTTGCAAAGGATATGCAGAATGAATTTTAAATGTCATTACTCGGAGAACTATCCTTCTTTCTGGGTATTCAAATACATCAAAGAAACCAAGGAATTTTTATTTATCAAACTAAGTATATCATAGAAATGCTAAAGAGGTTTGGAATGGAAGATTGCAAACTAGTTACTACTCCTATACAAACCAGTTGCAAATTGAGCAAAGATGATGATTCAAAGTCTACAAACCAAAGGTAATACAGGTCAATGATTGGTATCTTACTATTTTTTAAAGCATCTAGATGAAATGTAATACAAGCAGTTGGATAGGTGGCACGATTTCAAGCAGCACCAAAGGAATCACATGTCTTAGCAGTGAAGAGGATTTTTAGATATCTCAAAGGAACAGAAGAGTTTGGATTATGGTATCCAAAAGGAAAGGATCTATCACTTATTGCCTACACAAATGCAAATTGGGCAGGTTGCATTGATGACTGATGAAGCACCAATGGAGCAGTGTTATACTTGGGTGAGTGTTTAGTATATTTTCTAAGAAAGAAAAAATCATCAGTATTTTTATCTACAGCCCAAGCAGAGTATATTGTAGCAGGAGGAGGTTGAACACAGGTTCTATGGATGAAACAAACTTTGACAGATATATAGGTTGAGTATGATGATTACATTCCAATCTATTGTGATAATGCAAGTTCCATCAGTATCTCAAAGAATTCGGTGATGCACTCTAGGACGAAGCACATTCCAATCAAGTATCACTTTATACGGGAATAGGTTGCAGAGAAGAACATCAGAGTTGAATATGTGGGCACAAAATAACAAGTGGCAGACATCTTTACAAAACCGCTTCCACGAGAAGCCTTTGAGTATCTTCGCCAGAGACTCGGAGTAATTTCTACTCCAAAATGAATGTTTTTGAATTCTTATCTTATATGTCTTAGATTTACATGAGGAAGCACCATAAAGAGGACGGTTCCAGTTGGTAAATCAGTTTCAGGAATATTTCAGTCAGGGGGAGTATCCCTAAGGATAGTTTAGTTAGGGGGAGCATCCCTGGATGGAAAGATACATTTTCCATTGATGACAAAGGGGGAGAGATTTATCAGATGCAGGATAGAAATGATTTGACAGAGAGCATAGAGGCATGGTTCCAGGGGGAGCAATGGTCACAGAGGGAGCATGAGTGATATGACTTCAATATTTCATCAGAGTGTTGCCATCAATGCCAAAGGGGGGTATTTTTTATTAATTGGTTTGGTTTTCATTGATGACAACCCTTGAAGAAAGTCTGGTAGCGAATTCTGGTAGCACAAAGGTTTGGGTAATGGACCCAAGTTTGTTTGATGTATAATGGTATGATTTTTAATATATTTGAAGGTAAGACCATTCTATATGGATAGTACATGTCATGCCATTTCCGATGGTATGTGGATTGTCACATAACTGCTCACGGTTAGAGATTTATGGCCATGTGAATTGGAGAACCCTCATGAGTCATCTAGAAGACCCAAAAAGTCAAAGTAGTCAAAGTGGTTGCAAAGAAGAAATTATTTAAATAATAAAGTGAAGTGATGAGTGTACTATGAGTCAAAGTGGATAAAAAATAAATTATTTAAATAAATGGAGAAATTACTAAGTGGACAAGTGGTTAGAAGTGGGTTAGCCCAAAAATAAGAAAAGTGGTTTAAGATGGTTAGAAGGTAACCCCTTGAGGAAGCTACATAAAAGTATAAGAAATTATTTAAATAATAAAGTGAAGTGATGAGTGTACTATAATTCAAAGTGGATACAAAATAAATTATTTAAATAATAAAGTTAATGGAGAAATTACTAAGCGGACAAGTGGTTAGAAGTGGGTTAGCCCTAAAATAAGGAAAGCGGTTTAAGATGGTTAGAAGGTAACCCCTTGAGGAAGCTACATAAAAGTATGAATAAGAGGAAAGGGTCTCTCATTTTAATCACACTTAAGCATATTGAATATATACAAGTGATTGAGGTAACCAAAGGATATCTAAAGCGAATTCCATAGGGAAGGTGAAGTAAAGAAGGTCGAAATTCAAGGGAGGATAAATTCTTTTGATGATGTTTTCTAAGGTATGTTATTTACAGGTCATCTCAACATTTTTGCAATAAAAATTTTTCTAGAATGATTCAGATCACGAAATCTGGAGGTCATTGAGGAAACATATCCAAGTAGGTGTGATAAACATTTCATCTTGTGGGTCGTTGTATTTTTGAAGTTACACTCCATGGAAAATAGGGTTTGTGGCTAGTCTTGAAACTAGTCTAAAACAGGTGTTTTGGGTAAAAACGTCATAACTTATTCATAAGAGATCCAAATTCAGTAATCCCAAATGTATTGGTTATCATACAGTCTACAGTATTCTGTGTACCCTTTTCAGATCCATACAACAAATATTATGTGTGGGGAACGCTCCACAAGTTTGCTCTCTAGAATAAGCCAAAATTCAACAAGGTGTGACATTTTTTCTATAACTCCTTTTTTGAGAGGTTCCAAGTAGTGAAACCTGCAGGAATTGCATAAAAGACACTGAAGAAAATTGTGTATTATTTTCATATCTTTATTCATTATAGGTACATAGTTATGATTATTTCAATTTAGGGTTGTTGACTAATCCAAAATTAGTCATGTGAGACTAAAGTAAAGTTTGATGAAAATGCTAGTCTCTTGTTGTTAAAGTTAAGGAAGGTTTGCAGGTATGTGATCATATACACCAGGTCTATTACAGAGTTACAAATCAGATTTGGATGATGAAATTGATGAGGGCTTTTGGTTGAGGTACAAGTTGGGTACATGGTTAAGACAAGTAGTTGATGAGTTGGCACATACATGAGGTGTATAGTTGATGATGTTGGTACATCTTGATGAGTCATATTTGATGAGTAGTTGATGCATGATTGGTACATACTTGGTACATGTTTGGAGGAACTTGTTAGTAGTATTGTTGACACGTGGTTTATGGATGATGTAGCATACGTGTCTTGGTATATTATTAGAATCACATATTGATCTTGGTGATGATTATGAGTTGTTGTGTTATGCTTGGTTGATGCAAATCTTGGTGATATTATGCATATGGTTGAGAGTTGTCTTGGTGATTGATCTTGGTGAGTAGATCTGATTTGGTTTATAAGATTGATGAGACAGGTTGTTGTGATAGGTTGTTTGGATAGGTTATTTGTACAGGTTTGGTGCATGGTTCATGCATTTGTTTATGGTACAGGTTGATATATGGTACATGTTGGCACAAGTTATTGGTACAGGTTGTTACATGTTGTTTGGTGCAGGTTGATTGGTACAGGCTTACAGCAGTATATCTCACAGTGATAGTGTGACAGTGGTTCCATCATTCTACTTATATTTCAGGGTGGTTGGACTGGGCAAGGAAAGGTGGTTGTAGCCACCTTCCAATTGTAGTCGGAGAACATAGGGGGTTGTAGCCTCCCTCTAGTTGTAGCCAGAGAATTGGGGAGTTGGAGATTCCCTCAGGTTGTAGCCTGAGAAACTAGGGGGTTGGAGCCCCCTTCCAGTTGCAGCTGGAAAACAAAGGAAGTTGGTGCTTCCAATGAATGTAATTCTTAAAGACATATAAGAAAAATCATTTTGTGGTTTTTCTCCTGCTTTGGGTTTCCACATAAAAGCACTGGTGTACTGTGTATTTGTATGTTTTCTCATTTGTTCATTGTTTATTTACTCTGAAACTATTGGATGATAATGCAACATTGATATAACACTTGTATTTTGTGGTTAAAAGGGATTAAATTGCTCTATTATTGATTCACCCCCCTCTCAGTAATCCAACAAATGTGTTGGACGTATTTTCATTGATATGTTGCCCATTGATGTCAACAGTCAATGTCATTGTGATGTGATGATAAGTTATCATTGATGAAATTGTCATTGATGTCAACAGTATAACAGTTAGCAGAGAATGAAAATGTCAAACAGTATGCAGAGAATGAAAATGTTAGACAGTATGCAAACATCAAAGCTCAGAAAGAAAAGCGCATTGCAGAAACACGATCAGATCAAGTCGTGACCATTGGATACGCAAGCGCCAGATCAAGGACAAGGATTGATTGCGGAGCGCGAAGGGAGAATTAAACAATGCATTAATTCCAATCTCGCAATTATTCTAGACCATCAAATTACAAGAGAAGGACCATTGGATGACTGGTCAACAATCAGATCAAGTCATGACCATTGGATATGCAAGTGCCAGATCAAGGGTAGGGATTGATTGCGGAGCACGAAGGGAGAATTAAACAATGCGTTAATTCCAATCCGGAAATTAGTCTAGACCTTCGATCGTCACCTGCAAATAGATATACGTTTGGTATTAGTTCCACAACCAAACGAGCAGTTTCCATTGCAGAACTCGACAATAGTTTTAAACATCGTGCTAGTGAGGACCCCACAATCATCCCTGGTCGTTGATCTTCTCCAGGAGAATTCTCGACCATTGGATCAAGTTGAGTGGAAGGACAAAGACATGGACCATAGATCATGGAAGTGACATACGCATGGTCATCCCGGCATTGACCACTTTAGGTAAAATCAACCGAAGGAAATGTGCATGGAGGAATTTTATCTGAAGCAGAAGTTTTGAAGTAAATGTAAGCCATCCAATCATAAGTAACTTTTTGGGAAAATGAAGAGCCATTGGATTTAAACCAAGGAAAAGTAGCATCGCAGACAGATCGAGTCGTTGATCTAAGATCACGATCAATGAACAACATTCATTTTGGTTTAAAAGTTGTGAGGAGGTTACACTTTTGGTAATCTCACTTCGAGTAAAACGAGAAGTAAGAAAGGTTGAAGTTCTAAAGTGGACATGAGTCGTCTGATCTGAGGAACACTTCGGAAAGTATCCTGACCATTGGATCAAGTTTAGTGGAAGGACAGGGTAAGCCACAAAGTGTCTCGAAGTAAACGCAAGTTGTCTGATCTAAGGAAAACTTCAGGAAATATCTCGATCATTGGACAAAGAAAAGGAGATCAAAAGATTGAAAATCAAAGTTACTAATCTAACATAAGAGATGGAATAATTAAAGACACGTGATAGTAAAAGAAAAGAAGTACTAAAAGAATCAGAACAATTAGTTAACAGTCTAAACACTCAACTTAAGGAAATTAAAGAAAGTGAAGAAGACCTAAAGATCCAGTTAACAAGGAAAGAAAATTTTTACCACATGTTGGAATTGGAAATCATCAATTTAAAAAATATAAATGAAACTACTAATGCAGATCTAATGACTCAAATTGAAAAATCTAAGAAAAATGAAGAAGCCCAGATGATCCAAATAACTAAAAAGGAAGAATCATGCCAAATCTTTGAATTAGAATCCATCAAACTCAAAAGGATTCATCTAGAATACGAGGAAGAAATCAAAATATTGACAAAATATTGAAAACCTAAGTTTTTGATATAACAAAAGATATGGAAGAACTGAAGACATATGACAAAACTATTAAATGAAAATAAGTCTTGGATGAGACATAAGAAATAGTCATCAATCTAAAGACTCATCTTGAACATGCTAAAGAGGTTGAAGAAGCCCTGAAGATTCAGTTGACTAAAAAGGAAGAATTATGTCAAATATTAAAGTTAGAAATAGTCAATCTCAAACAGATGAATGAAAAGACAAATAAGATTGTCAATTTCCAGAATAGCTCAACTATCCTAGATAAGATTTGGAAGAGCCAAAGATTAGCTAATGACAAAACTAATCTTGGATACAATAAGAAAGAAGACAATGACAAATGGAGCACCATTTACAAACATGAGAAAGGATCATCCTTCTCAAAAGGAAAAGGTGAAATTACAAAGCAATCACAAGTCATGAACTTTGCTACGGAAGGAAGCGATAGAAGTAAAAAGGAAGAAGAAAATCAAATGACAAATTTCTCAAGCCAAATAAAATCAAGAATGGAAACACCTTAAATGGCTATTGTTTTTCTTGTCATAGCTTTGGCCATAAAGCAATGGACTGCAAGAAACTAGAGGAAGTATATACAAGAAAATCCAAAAACTCAATTAGATGTTGGAGATGTAATTTTATTGGGTACACAACAAAATTTTGTCATACAATGAGATGTTACAACTGTGATAGGTTTTGGGCACAAATCCCAAAACTTCAAGAATACAAAAATTCAATTTCTGAATAGGTCATTCAAGTCAGTGACAAAACCTAATAAAAGTTGGAAGAACAAAGGAGATGACAAATCTCCAAAAACACAATTAGAAAGAGAAGATCCAAAAAGCATAATATCTCATAGAAAGATATGGAGAAGAAAAACTGAAGGAGAAAGAAAGAAAGATGATATAACACCTAAAAATGAAGAAATTAATAATAAGAACATGATGGGTGAAGGTCCTAATAAAGAATGTGAAATTCAATATGAAATAAATCAAGCCCAAGAAAAGGAAGTGTCTATAGAAGAGTATGGAACAATATCAAATTCTGATGAAGTCGTAATTTGTTAGCCAAAGAAAGAAAATACAAAAAGAAGTTTAAATTGGCTTCTACAAAATCAAAGGATTATGCCAAGAATTTTTAAAATTAATAGGAGAAGAGACCTTGTCAAGAAGAGCTACCCTTTCAGAAACAAAGGGGGACAGTAGTCAGAGGCATAGGGAGCATATTGGCAGGAGGATTCATTCAATTATGGCAGGCAGAGCATGAATGTAGGGGGAGTTACCCAAGTTCATATTTTGGTCAACAAAATGCAAACAGACAGAGGTTGATCATAAGGGGAGCAACCCTTTTCCATTGACGTCAAAGGGGGAGAGTAACTTCATAGAGAAAAGCATCATTACAGGGGGAGTTTGTGTATGAAGTTAGTGTGTTTCCCTAAATGACAAAGGGGGATATTGTTGGACATATTGTCATTGATGTCAACAGTCGATGTCATTGTGATGTGATGATCAGTTATCATTGATGAAATTGTCATTGATTTCAATGATATAACAGTTAGCAGAGAATGAAAATGTCGAACAGTGTGCAAAGAATGAAAATGTTAGACAGTATGTAGAGATCAAATATCAGAAGGAAAAGTGCATTGCAGAAACACGATCAGATCAAGTCGTTATCATTGGATATGCAAGCGCCAGATCAAGGGAAAAGATTGATTGTGGAGCGTGAAGGGAGAAGTAAACAGCACGTTAATTCCAATCCCACAATTAGTCTAGAGCGTCAGATTATAAGAGAAGGACCGTTGAAGGACTGGTCAATGATCAGATCAAGTGATGACCATTGGATATGCAAGCGCCAGATCAATGGCATGAATTGATTATGGAGCGTGAAGGGAGAATTAAACAACGAGTTAATTCCAATCCAGAAATTAGTCTAGACCGTCGATCATCACCTTCCAATAGATCTACGTTTGTCATTAGTTCCACTACCAAATGAGCAGTTTCCATTGCGGAACTCGACAATAGTTTTAAACGTCGTGCTAGTGAGGACCCCACAATCATCCCTGGTCGTTGATCTGCTCCAGGAGAATTATCGACCATTGGATCAAGTTGAGTGGAAGGAAAAAGTAAGCCATGGACCATAGATCATGGAAGTGACATACGCATGGTCAGCCCGGCATTGACCACTTCAGGTAAAATCAACCGAAGGAAATGTGCATGAAGGAATTTTATTTGAAGAAGAAGTTCTTAAGTAAATGTGAGCCATCCGATCGTAAGTAACTTTTTGGGAAAACAAAGATCCATTGGATTTAAACCAAGGCAAAGCAACATTGCAGACAGATCAAGTTGTTGATCTAAGATCATGATCAAATAACAACATTCATTTCGGGTTAAAAGTTGTGAGGAGTTTACACTTTGGGTAATATCACTTCGAGTAAAATGAGAAGTAAGAAAGGCCGAAGTCCCATAGTGGACATGAGTCGTCTGATCTAAGGAACACTTTGGGAAGTATCCCGAACATTGGATCAAGTTTAGTGGAAGGACGGGGTAAGCCAGAAAGTGTCCCGAAGTAGATGCAAGTCATCTTATCTAAGGAACACTTCGGGAAATATATCGATCGTGTTATCAAGGAAACTAGAAGGATAGGATAAGCAAGGAAAAAGGCTTGAGATCCTGATTACCTGAGTTCCCGATAGTCATTGGATTGAGTTAATCCTTTTTGGGTTAAATGAGGATCATTGGATCTCGACAATACATGATGGTCGTTGCATCAGAATAATGGTCAACTTCGACGCTAACCACTTCGGGAAAAAAGGATTCAGAACATATGAGTTCACCCAAAGACCAAAGTTTTGAAGTCGCTCTCAGTCGTCGATCTGAGATACATTTTGGAAGTTAGGACAACCATTAGATCCAGGAGAAGAACATGTGCCACATGAGGATATCTACGTCAGCAAGGAAACATGGCGTGATCAGATGAAGACAAGTGTCAAAGTTCAGTTGGAATTTCAGGTATGCATGAGTCATGAATCTAAGTGGCATGTGGCAGCCACTTAGTCAATGCCACATCAATAAGTTACGTCACTCCGAGAGTTTTTACTTTGGTGGTTTGACCACCAGCAAATACCCAAATTTCTGAAATTAACAAGAACCGTTCATCGTGCAAATAACATCCAACCATTCATTCTACTTCGGCAAAATGGACTCCGGAAGATTGAAGGATTGTGAAGGAGAAATCACCCAAAGTGTCGAAGGCCAAAGTTAACGCTAATCGTTGATCTAATTCGAGAACGTTATCCACTGTTGATCAAGTACAGTGGAAGGATAGAATAAGCGTAAACCATGAAGTGATGCTAACTGTTAATCTACTTCGAAGAGCATTCTTAACCGTTGAAGATTATGGACATGTGTCTTTTATTCAGGATATTTGTAGAGAGGATGGAAGTCGCGAAGGACAAAGTAACGATAGTCATCCATCTCGTCGTGTGATTAAAATGTGACAAGTGATCAAGCACTTATTTATCCTAGCGACTGGTCACCAGCTGCGGTCATATGGAATAGAGAAATCATGGTAAAAGAAGAGGCAATGCTTAAATCAATGAGCCCATGGTTTTACGCATATGGTCATATGTAAATGGTTTGAAGGAAGCGCCTCATACATATTTAACTTGACAGAGTGTTAACACTAGAACAATACAGAGAATTGATAAAAGATCAAATATGATATGTTGGTGAATTGAGAACACAGCAGAAGCATGAGTACGATATAGTAAGTCGATCCATGCCTGTGATCAACTCATGAAAACAAAAGAACTGACACATGGTCATGATTAAAAGAGAGTTAATTCATGAGCATTATGAATAAATCATAAAAGGAAAAATGATATTATTTAAAGATTAATATTATCATTTAAATGAAAAGGTACAAAGGTTCAAATATCAAAAGACACAATGATTCAAATTCACACAAGTTGGAAGACTATATAAACAAGAAAGAATGGTGAGAAGAAGTG
>ML826843.1:62752-75945 GCA_009831015.1 Picea engelmannii
TGTTCCACAATGAAACAAGGAGTTATCCCTCCTGAGCTTTTACCAACTCAGACTTCTTCAGAGACTTCCCGAACACGCTCCCTGTGCTCGGTCTTCAACCACTTCCAACAGTGAGGAAGTCTTCCGGATACTGTGCATTCAACCTCACAACAGCCTCGCCCTTTCCTTCTCAGACTTGCTACTGAGACTCCACGTCCAACCTGCACTCACCTGCAAGGTTTGAACAATCCAAACCGGCTCAAGGCAAAAGAGAACAAAAATTCAACTGCTTAGCCTCCTCGACGCACTCTATGCGGAGGTATTCGACTGCACTCGATGCAGGAATCTCCTGGCCTAAGCAGAGGAACAATTGAAACTCATTCCCTCAGGTTACGAACCTGATACGCAATCACATATGCAGCGTATAAAAGATAAGCATAAAAGGAAGCAAACATGCAAAGGCATAATATCAACAACACACAGAGATCAAACACATCCATGGAATTGAATCAAAGCTTTTCTATTAATTCAATATATGTACATGGAGTTTCTACACAAGCTCTCTGCTCTGCTCTCCTCTTACTCTCAATTGATAATGCTTAAGTCTAAATGTGAATAATCAATCAACAATACAACGGAGGGTGCCTATATTCTGTTTTCCCTCTCGAAAGCTAAACTGTCTAATCTACAATAAATTTCTATCGAACAGCCTTAATAGTATTAAATTCCTTCCTATCTATAACATAATACAAGTGCGTCCGGCTTTGAATGCCTTTGTTAAACGGCGGCGCAACAATTACCAAAGTAGAATTCAAAATTTGGGGTTTGTTGGCTTGTCCAGCTGTATGTTCTCTTCCCACGCTTTGGCTCGCTTGATAGGTGAGCGATGCTCCTGCATCAATGATGTATCAATATCAGTGGCAGTGATAGTGACAAGTTGATGATGATGTATCAGTGATAGCAACAGTGACAGACTGATGATGATGTATCAGTATCAATGACAGCAATAGTGATAGGTTGAGTTTACCTTTATATTTTAGGGAGGAAGGAAGGGGCAAGGAAGGGGGGTTGGAGCCTCCTTCCAATTGATGCTAGAGAATATAGGGAATCATATCTTCATTTAGGTTGGATCCTGTAAATTACTAGGGGGTTGGAGCCCCCTTTCTAGTTGGAGTTAGAGAATACATGGAGTTGTAGCTTCCTTCAGGTTGGAGCCTGTAAATCAGGGGTTTGGAGCCTCCTTCCAGTTGGAGCTGGAGAATTTAGGGAGTTGTAGATTCCTTCAGGTTGAAGTCTGTAAACAAGGGTTTGGTTCCTCCTTCCAATTGGTGCTGGAGAATTTTGGAATTTGGTGTTTCTGTGATTGTAATCTTGAAGATATATATTAAAAATCATTATGTGATTTTCTCTCATTTGGGTTTCCACGTAAAATTCTTGTGTAATGTGTATCTTTGGTTATATGTTTATGATATATTGAATGCAATTGTAAGTGATACATTGTTGATATGTTAATGTTTACATGTTATGATTAAAAATGGTAAAAAAATCTCAATATTGATTCACCCCCCCCCCTTCTCAGTATTGGTGAATATTCTAACAATAGTAATGTATATGTGTACTTGATAAATCAATCAAATTTAAAAGATTTAATATGTAAATGGTACATTGATAATAATAATAATGCATCATAGACTACAGGTGGAGAAGGATGAAAGAATGGGGGGCTATGATTCCACCAGACGGGAATGAAAGGGGGCTCAAGGGGACCAAAGTAAGATAATATTATTTTATTGTGAGCCTAAGTCCTTAAAATTTGACTTCATTAAACCTATGTTGTATGTTTTCCTAAATATATTGACCTTGGATTTAGTGGGAAATGGAGATACATGGGCTTCTTATGAAGTCATGTGGTTAATCATTGACATTCAAATATATTCCCCGATTTTGGTCATGCAAAGGGGATTGGACATTCATTCTTCCTAGAAGAGTTTCTCTAAGAGATTAAGTGGGTTGAATAATTGTAGGATGGATGTAATAAAATTATGGGAAATTGATACCATGAACTATGTAGAAATTATTCCTATGTGCAATGGAAATTATTGTCATTGAGTAAACTCCATTACAACTGAGAATCTATGGAAACTCGGTAGTGAGATTTCCTAGATAGCATGTGTTGGAGCCTTGGAGGGAAGTTATATAGCTTGAGGGACTACATGGAAGAGAAGGGAATCCCATTCCTTGGGTTGTGCAGGTAAATGATGGAAGAGAGTTGGTGGATTAGTATATATGTAGGAGTTTACAAATTGTGAAATTCTGGGAAATGGATTGTGTGAAGAGAACTATAGCTAGCCATAGGTGATCTCACCCTTTTGGATTCATAGCCTTAGGTTGGAGGTGGCCTCATTGTAGAGATATTAAGTGCAATGGAGATCCTATAGTGGGGTGGAACATCCTTTGTCTTCATCCAATTGGTGATTAATTTCTAGAACAATAAGTGTTGTGATTTATTTATGGTTATGTTGAATTAATATTATTTAATAAAATCATGAAGATGGGTGTCTATTTTTCTTGATTTATGAGAAAAAAAAACTATATTTTCACAAGTTCTTCAACTTCCGGTATACAAAAGTATTTTTTTTATTTAGAAATTAAATTTACAATAAAAACAAAACTTGTGAAGAATTTTGTTAGCTTTCTACTAACTATTTTTCAAATTATTTGTATTGATATTTGATATGTCAATTTGGAAATTGTTTCACAGTATGTTCCTTAAAAATGAAAGGAATAATAATGAGTTATATTTTCCCCCAACAATGTATCTAATATTAAACTTGTGTTTTTGAAAAACGAAATATACTACAACAATCTACAGAGACTCTGTTTTCTTATGACTATAATTTTGAATCTAACGGATGAATATTATAATTTCTAGAATTTTTTTAAGTTGACCAAGATGAAAAAGTTGCATATTTTAAACACATGTTTTCCCCCACCCTGTATCTATCTTAATTTTTACTTAATAGTAAAATCTAAAAATACCCTTTTCAAGTGAACAGTTTAAGGATTTTGAATATAATTTTTTCTAAATTTTCCACTGTGTATTTTTAGAGATATGAATATTTCAATTCACTAAATCATAATGTCACTTGAAAATACTATGCAGTGATTTTTTTATAAAATTAAATAAAATTAGATAAAAATAATGAAAATGAAAAATATATATATCCATTGAAAGTAGATTCAATTTTGCAAATCTTGGTATCAATTTTGAAACTAAATTATGAGTATTTGTAGAAGTCTGCAACCTCCAAAGTTCAAGTAGGCTCGAGGGAATTCTCAGGTTCCTACAAACAATCACATTTGCAGGTTTTCGGCCGAAATAATCTTTCGGCCAAAAATTATTTTGTTCGGCCGAAATATATTTTTCTAACGGAATCTGTACAAAATAAAGAATTCCTCACTTTTCGGATAAACATTATTGTTTCGACTGAAAGGTGGGTGAGAGAATTCCGTCGGCCGGAAAAAAATGAAGAGACATGTTGTTTCGTTTCAGTTGGAGCCAAATCTTATAAAATACGCTTTCGGCCTAACCAATTTAAAACAATTCACTCACTTGTTTCATGGTTTTTCATATGTGGAGCCCATATGCAAAAGTTTGAATCATCTTTTTCGGTTTTTTTAACAAGGTGGTTGATGTTTTGAATGCAAAAAAAAAAAAAATGAAGTTCAAGTTTTTATTGGAATAACAATTTATATATTGAAGTCTTTGTTGAACATTTTTTCAAGGTGAAGGCTTTGTTGAACATTTTTTCAAAGTGAGGGCTTTGTTGAACGCTTTTTCAAGGTGAAGGATTTGTTGAACATAAAATTCTTGATATTATTTTTTAATAATTTTTGTGACAATAAAGTTTTTCTGAGACTATTATGAAATGTTGATTTTTTTTAAAAACGTTTACAGATAACTATACTCATGGGAAACAAAAGTTTGCACAAGAGAAAATTTGATCACACTCGAGATGAAACTCGCCATAATGAACAAAGGAAAGAGCATTATTGGAGAAAGAAATGAGAACGTGAAAATATTGAAGAAACAAATGATGATGATGTAAATAGAGATTTTCAACAAGAAGAAGTCCAACCAAGTATGCATGTACATATTGTCTATATTAAAAGTATAGAATTCATTTATTTAAATTATTGTTTAAAATATAATTGATTGTAATTTGGATTTGATGTTTTTCAAAAAACATAAATAGATTTGCCTCATAACATCGATGAAGTCGTTGAAACTGAAATTGAAGTAGAAGTTGAATCACCTATAGATATGTATATAAATCTAGATAATATAAGATGAACACCTGTATATAGTTTAGTGAATTTATGTTTGGGTTTTGTTTTTTAATATAAACTTTAAATTAAAATGTTAGAATAATCTATCAACATTGATGATGAAATATTAGAAAATGTTGATACTGACACATTTGGGAAGAAAGAAGTTAAGCATTATATAAGATATTGTATTAAGAATATGTATAATACTTTTTTCAAAGATGAATTAGTAACAGTACAAGCTCAAATTTTACTCTGTCTAATAAAGTCAAGAAAGTTAAAAGAATCTACATCATTATTGGGTATTCAAAATTCGACAAAAGATGCAAAGGTGAAACAAAATGTCTTTGACAATATAACTAGTGTATTAAAAGCTTTTGGAAAATCTCGAAAAAAAAATGTCAGTGTTGCACATAGAGTGATACAAACAATAGTTGTCCTATTTAGCAATATAAAATATCGTTTGAAACAACACATGGCAAAAGAGATGGGAACCTCAAGAAAAACATTGTATAAACATAGAAAATTTCGATTGCAAATAGATGCAAATGGTGAACTTGCTTGTTGGATAGATATTTCTAGACAATCCTACAAAGATAGACTTGCAGAAAATGTTAAAAAATCGGCTTGTAATTGTTGGTTGACAGAATATTGTGTTTCACCACATACAAGGGATGTGTTTCAATGAAGAATAGCATGAAAACAATATGAAGAACATCCAAAACATATATTTCCAATGACACAAATAGAATTGTTCAATAAGTTCAAAGAAGACCACAAAGAAGTTAAAATTCTCATCAATATATTTGTGCAACAAAAACCATGGTTTGTTAGACCCATCATTGTTCATGACACTTTTTGTTTTCTTTATCATGCAGAATTTGAGTTATATTACGACACTTTTCTTGATTTTGGTAAGACTTTATGGCCAAGTTCACCTCCTCCTTCCACATTCCATGCTTTTATATCTGAAATTCTATGTGAAAGAGAAGGTGATGAATTATTTTACCCAAAAAAAGTGTTGGTGGAAAGAAATGTGACCGTTGTGGAAATCTAAGTTTGTTTCACTCAAAGTATCCTATTGATATGACTAATCAATCAGTTTCTAATATAATAGTCAATTTGAAGATATATGAATATATCTGCAGCACAGCTCCACATTCTTCAAATGTTATTTCCAAAAGGAGTGATTTGAAAGTAGATAAAATCTGTGTGATAGATTTTTTGAAGAAGTTTGAGGAAGAAATTATAAATACACCAAGAATTCACTTAGAGATTGATGGAAAGACCCACAACTCAAACAATCCCATGAAGTGTTTCCACCAGGGACAAGTTTTTATGTAATTGATTTTGCAGAGAATTGCACATTCGTTGCACAAAAATAAATGCAGAGTGAATATTATCATTCTGATCAAATCATTATATTTGTCCACGTTCTATATAGACTTGATCAATGGATTCTTGATAACATAGAAAGCACCAATTACAATCGACATGTTATTAAAGAATATCACTTTTATATAAGTGATGATCGAGCACACGATACACATTATGCAAAACATTGTTTTGACAAATTATATGATTCATTGAAAGAACGTGGGATCGGATTTGATCGACATTAGATATGGTCAGATGGATGTGCAGGTCAGTTCAAATCTTCATGATCATTCTATTGGTTGTGTCATCTTCATAAGAAATCAAACATTACACATTGTTGAAATTTTTTTGAGACTAATCATGGAAAAGGAGAGAATGATGGTGCAGGGGCATGTTTAAAATGAGCACTTCGAAGGTATCAAATGAACCCTCATGCCAATTGATTTGAATCCGCTAATCAAGTTGTTGAATGGTGCAAACTGGCACTAAGCCATGAAAATAATCCATCAAGGGATGTGCGCAAGTGTGTATATATACATGTTACACATGTACACGGGACATTTTTATTCACATGTTCAAATTTATATGATCTTCAATCATTTCCTTGATAGATTTCAAGTTAACAAGTTCTTGTCTTGTGCGGGTTTTTTTGGTATGTTGGAATCCAAGACGTGAATAGATCAATCCCATATGAAGTCATTACAATACATGGGACACGAAAAGTGCATTCAATTAAAACAAAACACTATCAAAATGTGTTTGCATTTGATAGAAGAAATGAATCTTCTTTTTGTTCAGTTTGCATAGAGGACACAGAATCCATAGAGATTTGCGAAAATGAAAATCTGGAATATGTTAAAGCTTGGAGACATACCGAACTTAATATAAAAGGGAAAATTCCACTTGTAATCTCATAGTATATGGAATCAAATGAAACTATAGTTTCAGTTGATGGTGATAGAATTTATGATCTTGTTAGAGAGGGTGATTTTTATGTTTCAATTGTTTGAAAATATATTTGTTAAATATTTAAACAACTTGTAGATGTACTTGTAAGTTGGATATATAAAATTTATATATATATATATATATTAGACGATTTTAATGGAACGTTCATGTATGCTAATCTAACACAAACTACTTGTTGGAACATATCGAATTATTTGTAGGAGATGTATTTGTCGTGGTTGCACTTGTAGACAACACCGAAAACGTGAAATATTATTTGATGCGATGCACAGAACAAAATATGAGGTTATTAGAATATTTTGATGATAACGGTTTTATATATGAAAGAGGATACATCGTATTGAAAGGCTATTTTTTTCAAGAAACCCATCAAACCAATAGTCATGTTCACTTTCAAGACTATTAGTCGGATGCCATAAGTTGTCAATATAGTCATTTGATATGTGCAACGCGCATAAATTTAATAGAAGTTCAATCAAGAAAAAAAAACAAAAGTTAGAAAATGGAAAACATCCAAAGTCGTTCATGAACGAATAATTGAAGATGGCATACCATTAGGATTTCTTTAAACAAGTGACATACATTCTAGAATTTTTTATTTTGCATTGAAAGTACACATATTTATGAATATCTAGGATTTTGGAATCATTTGGTTTAGTTTACTTTCGTGGTCCATTCAAATAAGGAACTATATTTTTGATTAATTATAAATTTTACCGAGCCTTATTTACAATTTTGTTCATCAAACTAGATCTAAATTGGTCAATTCAAAATTATTAAATATTTGGGTTCCCATATGTCCTCCGGACCACTTGAGGGATGAGATAACATGCTCTGGATTTTCTATTCATTCACAAAATTTGATCTTGTTTGGTTTTTAATACCATGTTCATTCGAGTAAGGTAAGTTTCAATGAAATGTTTGTCATGTACTTCTTTATTTAAAAACATAATTTTGCACATATATAACTAGATCTCAATTATAATTTATGTCTAGGTTTAAAGGGTTTATACAGTTTCATATAAATGATCTCATATCCCACTCAATTATAAACTTGTACATATAAGTTTAATGAATATTTAGCCAAAAATTAAATATAACCATGAAGTATAATCCCTATTTACAACCATTCGAAGTACCAATCACTTAAATAAAATGACTCTCTATATAAAATGAAGAAATTGATCATCATTGTCATTATCCCACCACATGATAGAGAGAACACCATACTTCCAGGTGTTGTAGATATTGTATTATATACAATGCAATCATTATGATCTACACAAGACAAATCCACCTTATATATGACCCTAGCAAGACCACTATTTTCATAGTGTTGTTGTCTTTGTAGCTAGTTTACCTCCTTTGCAAATTATTTTTTACCATTTCATGATAAATGGGTTTAGGTAATGTCTCCAATTTCACTCTAACCAAAATATTGGGTTCAACAAGCAAAGGTCAATAGTTTTTCAAGTGTAATGGCCTTAAACCCTTCATCCATACCTCAGTTGAAGGCCTTTTACAATGTCATGCAAAGGTTCAAAAATGGCTTAGGCATGAAGTGGATGAGGATATTTATGGGCGCAAGAAGACATGGATAAAAGGAGGAAAAATTGATGATCCATGTTCCACATTGTTCCTGGAGTCTAGGAATAAGATATTTATAAATAGAATTTATAAATATGATATTTATATAGAAATGATGTTATAATGTAAATATGTAAGACAAATTTTAATAATGATGAAGCCAAATGCAAACATGTCTTGAGAATGATTTAAGCATGTCCTCATGATGAAGCCAAATTTTAAGTGAAAAGGAGGCGTATGGCTAGTTGCAAAGTATTTTAGTGAAAAGGGTATAAAGTGAAGGGTTGGTTCACGAAATGAAATGAACAATGGTTAAAATTTACGATAAGTTTGATGCAATGCATACACATGAAAAATGAATCTATGGAAGATTGAGAAGTACATAAGCTCTACAAGAATGTGTATTCAAATATCCACACAATATATATGGAATTGTGTTCTCCCTTATGAAATGTCAAGGTCAAGGTGAAGATGGTGGCATAATCAAAATTTGTAGGAACATAGTAAAACAACGTAATTGATAAATATATAAAAATCTTGGGAAAACTACCTTAATGAATATGGCATGAAATTTGAAAGACAAAAGAAGTAGTATCTTTTGAGATGGGGAGAACTAATGTTTTATCTATTTACCATTTAACTAATATGAGTGATTGAAAACATTATCTAGGTTCTTTGGGATAATTATGGGACAACTCCAAGCCAACCCATCTAAAGAGAACTTTCTCCATTTATCATGAAGGTGGTTTAATATTCTAATGACTTTATCACCAACTTGGAACTGCCTACCTAAGTACAACTTTTCTTTCATATGTGTGCATTTATATTTTCATAGCTTTAACATGTTATAAACCTCTAAGACGTATTTGTCAACCTATTCTAACTATAGAGGATAAACATAGTGAACCTCAACCAAGGTTGATAATATTTGGATAAATTTTGTAAATGAAGGAAATGCATTTACCTGAGTGACTAGAATGTGGTGAGGTTATATATTAAATTGAAGAATGCCATGCCTTTGATGAGAATTTGGAACTAAAAAGATGAAAAGCATCCAAGGAAAGTTTTTAAGTACAATTTTGGATGGCTTACACTGAGAGATAAGAAGTAGAGACAAATGCATGTGATGTAGTCATGAAGGATAAGAATAGGTAAAACAAAGTATGCATACATTGAAACAGCTCAAAGAGTACATAAAAGATAAGAGAAAATAAAGAAATGAATGTTACAATAACAACAAAACTAAGAGATAAGAAGTAGAGACAAATGCATGTGATGTAGTCATGAAGGATAAGCATAGGTAAAACAAAGTATGCATACTTTGAAATAGTACAAAGAGTACATAAAAGATAAGAGAAAATGAAGAAATGAATGTTACAATAACAACAAAACACAGTAAACATAAAACAAAGATAGACACACAATTGTTAGCAAGTAATGTCAATTTTCATCATAAATATCACAACTAAATTTTAACCTGCATTTGTTTCGGTTCAAGTGATATCGAGTGAATTAAACCAAGATATTAAATTATAAATTTCACTAGGCTAAACCTATGAGGTTTCTTGCATTGTGGATAACTCCTCATTATGAACTAGGGATACTAATGATGCCTTGGTTCACAACATATGCCTTGGTGATGCCTCAATTCACAACATGTTGAAGTCTAGTAATGAAGGAACTGAGGGAAAATAAAATTGTAAAAAAAGTGGAGTTTGGTTGTTGAATATGAGAAAATGGCATTTTAAATGAGGGAAATCACCTCAAAATCCTCCTCTTTGTGGAGCACAGATTTTGGTGATGCTTCGGTTCACAACATACTAATGGATCTACATGATTGTTAATCAAAGTTCTTGATGTTGTTAAACATCAAATGATTTGTGTACTATTAATTTACAATATGATATACACATTTCATTAGTGCACTTAGGTGGATCTCTTATTGTAACACTTGAATGAAGTGAATATAAGAGGCCTTGGATTTAATCGATTGTCTATTATGGTTTACAAATTTATTTTTTTGTGTCTTCAAATAAATTTATTTTGTTTATATGATTATGGGTCACTCAAATAATCATATTGTGGTATATCCACAACCATATTAACCTAGCTAAAAGAATAAAAACCATACATAAATTGCACTTAGACCTTCAACAATCCTTTTTCAAAATACCATTATTTTCATTTATTATATTATCTTCATCGATGAACATTTTCAAACCCAAACAACATGTCTTGTAGCTTCCTCAAAAGTAATTTTAATGTTAAAACATTAATTTTCTTTCTCTTATTAAGACAACTCAAAATATCTACCTCATTATTATTTTTTTGAATTGTTCTATTTTGTAAATTTAGAAATATTCAAAAAATATATTCAAGAATGCCAAGGATAAGTTTATCACGTGAACTAGTGGATCTACATAATAGCTAATCAAAGTGTTTATTATTGTTAAAATTCCATTGCTTTATGATCTGAATTCTTCTTTTCCATGTAGTTTAATTTTGTTTACGAATTCCTTCACTTGATAACATATTCATTGATGTATAACCAAACCATATTGACTGAGGGAAAAGAAAAACGAAAAAGGATCTCCGGTAATGATTTAAGTTTACATAAAAGTAAACCATCGGCTCTAGGGTTTTCTGGGACTCTGGTTTATAGCTTCGTGTGGACCCTCCCACATGACCTCGTGTGGGCCGATTATGGCCCCCTCTGAGGGGGGGATCCCCCCCCAAGCTCCTCATCCTCAGATCTCCAGGCATTTCAGACCCTGATCTCCTCCTATGCAAAGGTCCATAAGGTAGCACCATCCAGATTCGTAAAGAAATTGGAAGATATCCCTAAGGTGGTTGTGCACTCTGCTTCAGCTCGCTCTCTAGATCTTAGAATGGTTGACAATGGACTGATAGGGAATTTCACGGGATTGTGTCCCTCCCCCAAATCCATGCATCACTAGCTAGAAATGAAATGGCAAAAATTGATCCAGGGACAGATGTTTGCGGCCTTTTGTGGTAAGGGTTTCTTCTCTTTTTCTATTCGAAAAACAAAAGAGTATAGGGATGTGGTTTTTTGAATCAGACCTTATTTTATGGGAGCATGAGGAATGTATCTCAATAAATAGACCCCATACTTCAGCGCAGAAAATGATATCCCTTCAGCAGTCCATGTCTAGGTAAGGTTGTCGTTCCTTCCTCTCCATTGTTGGAATGATGAAACCCTAAGAAATATAGGCAACTCACTAGGGAAATATATTGATCATGTTGAACCATGAGAAGGGATTCAAGCTTGTGCCAGAATTTGTATGGAGGTGGATCTAGAAAAAGTACTCCTAGAAGCAATCCAGTTGAATCTAGATAACTGGTCTTATGTTCAACGGGTAGATTACGAGAAAATCCCCTTCAAATGAAAAGCATGTCACGAATATGTACATTTCGCAAAAAATTGTCATCATGCTAAAGAAAACCAGGAGAAAGATCTAAAACAATACCAATGGCAACAGCCGAAAAGGAAAAAAACTACTGGGAAAACAACCATGAACCCTCAACAAGGGCAAGGAGAAAAATCTGCAGGCTCGAGAGAAAGGCCCCCAAGCTCCCTTCAGGAAGGATAATCAAGCCACAATAGGTATGTTGGAATTCCAATAGAAGGTAACATGGATGACCTCAGGGGCCGTTAGGAAGAAAATGAAAAAAAAAAAAAGACTAGAAGAAACATAACAGGAAATCAGAAAAGGAAAAGAAATAGAAATTCTGGTAACAAGTGGGGAAACCACAGAAAAATATCCTCCAAATCTTCCCCCAAAGCCCCCTATTTTTTCAAAAGAAGAAAGACAGGAAACTTCTAAGAGTGACACAGACCTAGAGATCACCCAACCAGCCACAATAGAAAAAAAAAAACAGGAAGAAAATTCCATAGAAACAAAAGAGAATTGTCTACAGATAGAGAGAAGGAATTAGGCATCCAAAAAACTATAGAGGAAGCACTAAAAAAAGAGGGAAAATCCAGAAAAAATAAGTCATCCCATAATAAGGGAGCATCATTTCAGCAATCTAAAGGGGGGAAGGGGGGGGAGAACCCTCTGATAAATGATGAAAGTTATCTCCTGGAACTTTAGAGGACTAGGGAGCATGGACAAAAAAAAAGAAGTTTGAAAGTTAATAAAAATAGAAAATCCTTCAATCATTCTACTCCAGGAGACAAAAATGAGGGAGGGATTTGGAAACCCTCCAAGAAATGAAAAAAAAGGGGAAGGAAAAGAAATCAGCTCCAGTGGATCCTCGGGAGGAATAGGCACAATTTGGAATGCAGAAGAATTCAAGCTATAGGAGCAGATGTAGTCCCAGTTATGGATGAAGGTATATGTAACTAAGAAAGCTACATGTATTCTCTATTCAATCATTAATGTCTATATGCCAATTAATTATTTGGAAAAAGTTGAGTGTTGGCGATCCCTTCAGGATTTGGCCAACGAAAACCCTCCAAAAAATTTGATTATAGTCGGTCACTTAAACACCACAAGATGATTAAAAGAAAAACAAGGGGATCCATTGTGAGGGATCAATTCAGGAAAAAAATGGACGATCTAATCTTGTACCTGGACCTCTTCGATGTTCCCCATCCAAAGGTCTGTATACTTGGAATAACAGAAGCGCAGGACCAGGTCACATTGCAGCTAGGCTTGATCAGTTTTTAATAAGCAGCTCTTTTCTTTCTAACCCAGACAAAGCTTCCTCTTTGATCCTCCCGTGGGCAGGATCGGATCATCGACCTATATATTTATTGTTTGAACCACAAAAGAACTTGGGCCCTGTTAGGCGAAATATATGTCGTTATAGTACTTGCCCAACCATTTAATTGTCAACCCGGGGTACGTAGACTGACGAAGCACATGCACTGTATATGCAGGACTGAAGTAGAACTAATCTAATATAATCTATGTTGCTGAAATCAA
>ML826843.1:76045-100364 GCA_009831015.1 Picea engelmannii
TCTCCTTTGGAATGATGGAAGAGATATTCGAGAAGTCTCTTTGAATTAATCATCCACATATTCCTACACATTACAAAGCTCACACATAATTGAGATATATATGAAAACATGTATATTTTCTAATATTTAATCATAAATTCACTGTTAATACTAAAATGAATAAAGTGGAAAATAATAATGTGAAACCCAAATGTATTTATGAAAATGGTATGATGAAGGTTTAATGGGGCGATGAAATGTAAGGAATAGTGAAGGGAAAGGTGGATGAAAATACGACATTTCTGAGTCCCAACAGGCCCTGTCCCCCTTTGGATGGATCGGTCGGATATTCTCCCCTCTATTTCACAAGCTTGGAATCAATGGATCATAGGCTCTCCAATCTACATCTGGGAGTAGAAGTTGAAGTTGGTGAAAGGGCTCCTCAAAACCTAGGAAAAAATCTCTTCAAATCCGATCCAAACCAAGGTTAAAGAAAAAAAGCTTCAACTAGAAAATATTCAAGGTGAAATGGAGACAAAAGAAGTCCAACAAAGCCATATATTGTATGAGAAAAAGATACATAAAGAGTACATTCAAGTGCTAAATGAAGAAGAAATCATCTAGAGATTAAATTCCAAAAGCCTATGGTTGAAAGCAGGGGACCAAAATACCTCCTTCTTCAACAGGAAATAAAAAGCCAGACTTTGGTCAAATAAAATCTCAGAAATCAAAACTCCAAAAGGAGAAATCATAAAGGAGTTCGACCAAATCAAGCAACAAACTTCCAGTCATTTTCTCAATATTTACACCTTAGACAGAAGACCATAGGAATCCCCCACTGACTCTATCCTTAGTCATATCCCAAGCAAAATTTCAGATGAAGGCAACCTTAAACTCAACCGACGAATTGAAGAAGAAAAAATCCTAAAAGAAATCAATCAATTCAACAAGGATAAATCTTTGGGGTCAGACAGATTCACTCTACATTTCTATAAAAAATGTTGGCACATAATCAAGAAGGATTTCATTAGAATGATAAGATATGTGCATAAATGAAAAAAAATGGGAGGATCCACCAACTCCTCCTTCTTAGAACTCATTCCAAAAGAACATGGAGCATCCACCCTAGATAGATTTAGACCTATATCTCTTTGTAATGCCTCTTATAAAATTATGGCCAAAATCATTGCTAACAGGTTGAATCCTTTTCTCAGATCTCTAATTCTTCCCAACCAAGGAGGACTTTTGGCAGGCAGACAAATATGGGAAAAATTTATTCTAGTGCAAGAAGCAATCCACTCCATCAATTCTCAGGGGGAACCAGGTATGGCAATTAAATTGAATATGGAAAATGTGTTTGATAGAGTAGAACGTGATTTTATTTTCAAAGTAATGAAGAAATTTGGGTTCAATCAAGAGTTTTTATCCTGGATGGTAACCTGTATTGCGTCCCCATGGATCTCCCCCTATTAAATGGAAGACCAGCTCCCTTATTTAGGGAATATAGAGGAATAAGGCAGTGTTGCCCGATCTCCCCTTTTTGTATGTGATCATGGAAGAATCTCTCAATTGAACATTAGAGTGGGAATGTACCGTTGGGACAATTCCAGGAATCAATATAGCTTAGGGTGTAAAATGTATCAATCACTCACAATTTTTTGATGATACAATCCTCTTGAGTGGAGCTTCAAAAATCATGGCAAGAAGAATAAACCAATTCCTGGACACCTTTCTCTCAGTTTCGGGTGGCATCTTGAACAAGGCTAAATGTCAAATCTATGTGTGGAATGTTTCAGCTAATAGCAGAGTAGGGATCGCTCAAATCATGTGGAATGTGATTAAAATCACTCCCTGGTGAGTATTCGCACCTCTTCCTCCAAAACGTCAGGGATAAGATGGAATATTGGGGGTCAAGGTGGCTCAACCTAGCGGGGAGTGTGGTCCTAATAAAATAAGTACTATCCTCCCTTCCCCTCTTCCAATTCTCCTCCCTCCTGGCCCCAAAGGGAGTCCTCAAAGACATGGACCGAATCATATGCAAATTCATGTGGCAAGGGGAAAAATGCAACTCCAAAAAAAATCATTTAGTAAATTGGAATATAGTAACCTCACCCAAAAAAAGTGGGGGACTAGGAATCAGAGATCTTGAAGTGAAAAAGATAGCAATGGGATCCAAGATTCTCTAAAGGATAGTATCGGGAATAAAGGAATGGTGGAAAACAACCATAACAAAAAAATACAAGCTAGGGGGAAGAAAAATATGCATGGACACTACGCATGACTCCCATTTTGGTTCACAAATATGGAAACTCATAAGAGCCACAATCCCTTTCTTTAAAGAGAACCTCTCTTGGATCCCTGAAAATGGAAAATTGATCAGGTTGTGGCAAGATTCGATCTTGGAAACTGACATCACCTCCTGATGGGAAGAAATTGGGGATCTGAAAAGATGGTTGACTGCAGAACAAAAATTCACTCTCTTTGATATCTCAATATGGAACAAAGATGGAATATGGAAGGCGTGGAGTCTAGGAGATGCCCTCGTTCACATGCACAATCAAGCCCAAGTGTTGATTTCCATTCTTAAAGGAGCAGTTCCTATTCTTAGAGACATTCCAGACAGTCGTGGCTAGGGAATAGATGGGTATTCAGTCAAAGAAGGATACAACATTCTCCTCTCCTCTTTAAGGGTGCTCCAGTCTTCGACAAAATGGAAAAATATTTGGATCCAAGACACTTTTCCCAAAATAAACATCTTCATTTGGTCCCTATCACATGGAAAAATTATAACGGGAGAAAACCTGATGAAAAGAGGTTTCCACGGCCCTTTCATCTGTCCTCTTTGCCAAAATAATCAAGACACTATCCAACACCTCTTCTAGGATTGTTCCTTCTTGACAACAGTATGGAATGATTCTTATGGAGATCTAACTCATCAAATAAGATGGACCTCACATATAAATCCTTGCTTGGGAAACTGGGAAAAATACTACCAAGAAAAATTTCATGGAAAACCAATCTTCAAAATATTGTGGAGGTCTCTCCCCAAGTACATTTGTTGGCAGATCTGGCTAGCAAGAAATAAACAAATTTTCCAGGGAAAAATATCACATCCCCAAAGTGTTGTTAGCAAGGCCAAAACACTTATATCATAGGTTATGAACATTAAATATTTAAGCATAGAATATTTGTCCAACTGGAATATCCCAAAGAAGGATTGGATCACAAGATTCAACCTCCATTCTAGCAAGAATTCTTACTTGGTGCAAAGATCGTGTTGGCAGCATCATACTATCTACAACATAGATGATTGGATCCAAAATCAACCAAACCACACACTTTGTTTTGATGGCTCTTCAAAGGGAAACCCAGGGGAGGCAGGTGTGTGGGGGGGGTTCTCTACAAACCCAGAGGAAAAAGAATGTTAAATTACTACTGGAATCTTGAGAAAGACACCAAAAATAAAGCAGAGGAATGTGCATTACTTAAAGGAATCCATCTAGCAAAGCACCGACAAATTCACAACTTGAATGTAATAGGATATTCCAAGACAATCATAAGTATGATGATCTAGGTAATCGATCTAAAAAATTTGAGCCTAAAAATAATTATAGATAGAATATGTGTAGACACAATGACCCTAAATCCAAACTACTTACACATTCTGAGAGAAA
This sequence comes from Picea engelmannii, assembly GCA_009831015.1. Classification (NCBI taxonomy): domain Eukaryota; kingdom Viridiplantae; phylum Streptophyta; class Pinopsida; order Pinales; family Pinaceae; genus Picea; species Picea engelmannii. Next base: position 79,699 of record ML826843.1, read on the forward strand.
ATAATACAGCAGCAGACAAAATGGCGAACAAGGCCATATGGAGACCTCCTAGAACCTTAGGGGTGGAGGGTATTGAAGTCTTATCCCCACTAGTTTAATTCTCCCACACATGACCAGGAGCCAGCGTGCAAAGGCCAAGGGAGGATACACTTGGATCTCTAGTGCGAGTGGTGAAAGGTGGAGGAAGCAACTAGAAGTTGAAGAATATGTGACTCATCAGCTAAGGACAAACTGGGTTAACGATATATGGTACAACAATCTCATTATGGCTTCGAGTGGTCTGCTTATCCATTCAGCTGAGTTTGTGGGTAATCGAAGGCCGAAGGATTTGACACAGGTGGATCGAGCGTGTAGCAGCCCTGATGCGAACTGGATTTTCCAAGGTGACATTAGGTTCAGTCCTAGGCTCAAAGATGTGAAGGATCCAAGTACATCATACCAAGTAGAGTTTGTGACTTTTCTATTTGAAATGAAATTGGAACTGATTGTCACACGGGGAGATCTATCTTAGCGTTTTTCCTTGCTGGGGAGAATTTTATATGAGTCTTTGACAAGCCATTTTCATCTTGTGCTCTCCCTGAAACACATAGTCTGTCCAGCGTTGTTTATGTCTCAGAGAGTTCCTTCTCATAGATTTTGGGCTCCCCCTAGGTATCCTTTGCCATACCCATCACCTCACCCTCTGCCTATTCATTTCCTCGCCCAGGTCTTCACTCCGTGACCTTTGTTGGGACCTGATCCTTCCAAAAAAATATTCTCATACCTTAAGAATTCCAATTCTCTACAGAATTGTGTCCCCCCCCAACAACATGGAAAATAATCCGAAGAACCAAAGTGCACCAGAGACCTCGCACTTTCAGGGTGTCAAGGGTTTACTAGTTGGTTTTGATCAATCAGACCCTGAGATGGAGTGTGTAGGTTGTCAAACATTCTGAATTCAGATGGGAGCGCTCAAATCTACTTTAACCTTTGAGCTTGAGACCCTTTCTTAGCACAGGCATCTAATTGAAAGGCTACAAGATGAAATATATGCTCAAAGGAGCCAAATTGAAGAACGACGCAATAGCTTGGAGATTATGCAGAGCCGAATGGATCAGATGGAAAGAAATCAGCAACAGCCTAGTACATCAGCAAGCACCCAGGGAGCCTCCAAGATTGTAACTTCAGCCAAATTCAATCAAGTCCTGGACCTCAACGAGCCCTGCCCAGATCCAATTTGGGAGAAGCAGGTACATTTGAAGATCAAAAAGGACCCGGGTAGTTGAGTTTTTATAAAAATTCAAGTATCATGTTTTGTTTTACGTTACTTATAAATGGAGTTTTCTATAGATTGTATTCTTCGAAATACAATAGATACGATATAGCTAGGGAAGGTGGAAACTCAATGACCACAAATTTTGTATTAGCATTTTCAAGATTCAAAGTTTTTATTTCTAGAAGGTCACTCATGGCCCCTTTTTTGTACTACAGTGGATTTATCTACACTTTTAAATATAAATTTCCCAATTCTTGTTAAAATAAAATCATTGCTTTGTGCTTTAATTTGCAAAGTCATGCACCTTTTAGGAGTAGCTCATTTAGGTGGATATCTCATTCTAACACTTTCATGGATGAAGAGCCAAGGTCTTAGATTTAATCAACTCTTTATTGTGTTTTACAACTTCACATTTTTATTCCTTTGAATGATTTTATTACTTCTAGCATTATGAATCACTCAAATAATCACATTACAAAATATCCACAATGATATCAACCGCCAAAAGTAAAAAAACCAATACATAAATTTCATTTGGTGCCCTTATACAATCTTATTAAAAAATGCCATTATTCTCATATTTCTCAAGGAATCACATTTTTGTTTCTTATGAGATATTTGGTTCGATCTTACATCAAAACAAACATTTCTTTTAGTTTCTTATATTATCTCCAAGGTTTGACATTTTAAAACCTATGCACCATGTCTCGTAACCTCCTCAAAAGTTCTTTTGATCTAAACATTATATTTATTGTTCTAGTTAAGACAACTCCAAATTCCTACCTTATTATGAATTTTTTTGGTTTGAATTGTTTTATTTTATTTTTTATTTCTCTTGTTAAGACAACTCCAAATTCTACCTTATTATGACTTTTTTGGGTTTGAATTGTTTTATTTTATTTTTTTAATTTAAAGATATTTGCAAAATATCTCTAAGCATGTAAAGTATAAGTTTATTATATGAGTTACCAAATCTTCACAATAGTTAATCAAAGTGATTATTATTGTTAAACATTGATTGATTTGTATGTTTATTTGCAAAGTGATACACACTTTTTAAGGGTAGTGCATTTAGGTGGAGCTCTTATTGTAATACTTGAACTAATGGAGAGTTGTTCATGGCACTTTCATTGATACCTAGTCAAGTTTATATTGTTGTACATTCTTTTCAATGTGATTATTTGAATGACCTACCTTTTATATTCAAATTTTTAATATTTGTAATTGATTATTAAAAATTGGCTTCATCATGAGGAAAAATGAAAACATGTCTTGAGAATGAGTGAGATAGAGACTCAACTATCAGAAAGAAAAAGGTATGTCAACCAGAAGAATCCATTTATTGGGTTGCCTAAAGGAAATCGAAAAAGATATTACAGGACACAAGGTACTACTAAGATAAAATTATAATATATTCATGTGTTGCACATGATTTCATCTTGGTGGAAGACATAGCTTCCCCCAAAACTGTATTCATTCACGATTCTATTTAAATGAGGGTTTTGAGGAATCATACAAAATCAAGGGGGAGAGGCAAGCAACATCTTTCTAGTGGCTGTGAAATTTCAACAATTACATGAAGGGGTAGAAGTGAATGAGATATCAAAATAACGATCAAATTTCAAAAATCATGAGTCATAGAAGGGAATAGGCATGACAGTGAAAGCCAAAAACAACATGATGGCATTGCATTGAATTAGGGACTTGCACCTCAAACACATCTACCATATTTTAAAATGTTTTTGGCTTGGGTACGACCTAGTATAAAAATGGCATACCAAGGGTTGTTATGCATTCCAATTTGGTATGCACATCAACCCTATGGTTGGTGTGCATGCACAGAAGCCATGGGGTTGTTGTGCATGCCAAATTTTGAATGCACAACATCCATAGAATGAAACACTATACTTATCATCTATCAGCAATGTAAACTTTAAAAAATTTCATGATTTAGTTTATTTCCTATCAATAATGGGAAAAAGAAAACATGAGTTTTAGGATCAAAAAAACATGAGTTTTAGGGAAAAAATAAGGATCAAATTTCAAAAATAATGAGTCATAGAAGGGAACAGAACTGACAGTGAAAGCCAAAAACAACAAGATGGCATTGCATCGAATTAGGGACTTGCACCTCAAACACAATTTCCATATTTTACAATGTTTTTGGCTTGGAGTATGACCTAGTATAAAAATGAAATACCAAGGGTTGTTGTGCATGCCAATTTGGCATGCACAACAACCCTATGGTTGTTGTGCATGCCAATTTGGCATGCACAACAACCCTATGGTTGTTGTGCATGCCAAATTGGCATGCACATAAGCCACAGGGTTGTTTTGCATGTCAAATTTGGCATGCACAATAGTCATAGAATGAAGCACTATACTTATCATCTATCAACAATGTAAACCTTAAAAAAAATCATGATTTAGTTTATTTCCTATCAATAATGGGAAAAAGAAAACATGAGTTTTAGGGGAAAAAAATAAGGATCAAATTTCAAAAATCACAAGTCATAGAAGGGAACAGGCATGACAGTGAAAGACAAAAACAAAAAGATAGCATTGCATCGAATTAGGGACTTGCACCTCAAACACAGTTGCCATATCTTATAATGTTTTTGGCTTGGATTACGACCTAGTATAAAAATGGCATAAAAAAGGTTGTTGTGCATGCCAAATTTGCATGCACAGAAGCTACAGAGTTGTTGTGCATGCCAAATTTGGCATGCATAGTAGCCATAGAATGAAGCACTATACTTGTGAAAGCCAAAAGCAACAATATGACATTGCATCAAATTAGGGACTTGCAACTCAAACACAACTGCCAAATTTTAAAATGTTTTTGGCTTGGAGTATGACCTACTGTAAAAATGACATACCAAGGATTGTTGTGCATGCCAATTTGGCATGAACAGAAGCCACAGGGTTGTGCATGCCAAATGTGGCATGCACATCAGCCATAGAATGAAGCACTATACTTACCATTTATCAACAATGTAAACTTTAAAAAATTTCATGATTTAGTTTATTTCCTATCAATAATGGGAAAAAAACATGAGTTTTAGGATTTGTTTGGAATTGTGTCCTTGTCAATATGGTGTTCACCATTTTTACTAATTATCATAGTCATTGTCTACCAAAAAATATAATGAATTGAGGTTCTCAATAGCTAGAGAAAATGATGAGCCCCCAAAAAGAAACTTTTCTAAAACAATAAGATAATCATATCAAGTATTCACCATTTTTACTAATTATCATAGCCATTGTTTACCAAAAAATATAATGAATTGAGGTTCTCAATAGCTAGAGAAAATGATGAGCCCCCAAAAAGAAACTTTTCTAAAACAAAAACATAATCATATCAAGTAGCATTTTGAAACCCCAACATAAGATCTAAGTATGATCAATCTTCATGTCAATATTTAAATATGATATCACCATTAAGTGGTGTTGGTCTCAAAATTAACAAAAACTAATAAAAACTAAGAGGCAATTAACATTTAACTCCAAACTTCAACTATAATCCATCGGTGATATAGATCTCTTCATACCTGCAAAAAAAAACATTTCTCAAATTTTAAATTTAAAAATTTTAAATAAAATATATCTACAAATTTCAAATAAAATGTACACATACCATATTAGATAAATAAAACAAATTGTGATTAAAGAAAAATTGACGTACCAAAACTGTTGAAGTTTCATCTTCCAACATCCATGTGCTCATTTTATACCAATAATGTAAACATCATTGTAACAATAAAAAGAAAAACCAATAACACATATTAGCATATACTTTATTAGCAAATATTTTAGAGATATTTAACTTTATTAAATAACAATGAGAAAGAATAACATACCCAAGTAGATCATCAAGATTAACATAACCATGTGAGAAAGAATAACATACCCAACCGGAGTTCCACACATCTAAGATTATTGTTCTCTCTTTATTATACTTTTTTGGAATTTTTTTAAAACCAAACTTGCATCACTTCCAAAATAGTTACTCTCCATATTAAGCCATTCTTTGCATAAATATTTAATTTTGTTTTATAACCAAATGCTCTTTCAACATTGCCTACATGATCTAAACAAAGTAAGATCATATCTAGCAAATTTTTAAAGAGAAAAATTGTGTGCTTGGTAGCCAATTTTAGTGTTCAGAGTTAGATAATACCCTGAAAATAAATTCACTTGTGTATGCAGAAAGTTCACAAATCTCCATATTAATCCATTCTTCCAGGAAAATACTTATCTCCTCTTCTGTAGTGAAATAGATGTTCTCATATAATAAAATTCTCTTTCAAATTAAAGGACTCACAAATCTCCATATTAAGTCATTCTTCCAAGAAAATACTTATATCTATGAAAGTTCACAAAACTCCATATTAAAATCCATTCTTCCAAAAAAATATATATCTCTTCTTTATGCGGTGGAATAGATGTTCTCATATAATCTTTCATGTACATGCAGAAAACACAAATTTGCACATATATTAAGTCATTCTTCAAAAACCATTTAAATATTTCATTTTTCTACATGGGATGTATTCATATTACATATAATCAAATGCTCTTTGAAATATACCTTCATCATGATCTAAACATAAGTGAGATCATACACGTACATAGCTTATTTGTAAATCTACAAATGTTGGTTTGTGGTTAGTAAGCAATTAGTTAAGAGTTTGACAATACCCCAAGAATGAATTCACTTTGTTGTATGCAGAAAACACAAATCTCCATATTACGTCATTCTTGGACAAGAAGGCAAGGAATGAAATCAAAGAAAATTTAGAATCTTCCCCTTTTTATGATGTGAGATAGAGTCTATTCTCAAATAATCAAATGCTCAAGTTCAAAATTGCCTGCATCATGATCTAAATTTTAAACATATAAATAAGATCGTGAATAAGATCATGTAATCATATTTTTAAATATCGAATAGTTCGGGTTGAATCATGATATAATATTAAATAAGATCGGTATCCAAGTGAATTTAGAATCTTCCCTCTTTCTGATGTGGGAGATCTATATTATCTTCTCATATAATCAAATTCTAGATTTTAGAATTAGGTCTGCATCATGATCTAAACATAAAGAAGATTGAATGTACCATTTTAGACGACGATAATCTTATATAGGAGTTCTATATATTTTAAAATGATTGATCGAAGTGTTGAAAATTTATATAGACACTAACTGAGTAACCCTTCTATGAATATGAAAGGCTTAATTAAAAATTTAATCAAACATAAATTTGAAAAAATTCAAAAAAATTATGCATATTCAACACAAATAAGATTGAACGCTTATACATAAAAGGCCCGGCATAAAAATAAACTAAAACTCACTAATTTGCAATGTACATACATTTAATTAAGCATCATCATGAATAGACACATCCTTCTTAGGTATGGATGCATCCTCCTCAATAACAATCTCTCGCACTCTCTTCTCCACATTCTCTTCAAGCACAGTCTCAGGCACTCTCTTCTCCACATTGCCCTATAACACATTTCAAATTTGTACATTTCAAAATTAAGTTTAAATGATTTTAACACATTAAATTGTAGTTTTAAATTTTGAAACATGTAATACATGTGATGTGTCAACCTGAATATCATCAACCACACAAGAGGATGGAATTCCCATGGTTGGATGAGTCACAGCCTTACCCACCATACCCTAAGATTCAATAAATTATATATTGTTTAAGACATTTTTCTTTTAAATTAATAATTTAAATGACATTGCAATTTTCATATATAACTAAATTTGTTTTCAACATGCAATGATACCTGTGAACTCCCACCCTCTTCAAACTCTCCCAATGAGAATTGGGATAAGCCTTCCCAAATAGTGGGAGACGGAATAGGAATCTGTGAACGACGCAACTAAAAATTTTAGAGTTCAATGTGTTCACATTAATACAAAAACATAAATTTCATGTATGTCGATTATTCAACAAGTTTTGAAGATTGGACAACTAAAGTAGATATTTTTAAGCACATACATGATTCAACCCTTCCAAATTTAAACTTGATGAATCAAGTCCCCTATTTACTGGAGATTCATTTAAAAAATGACCAAACTGCAATGAATGACAATAACAACCCAATTATTGTTAAAGATACAATGATATGTATCTAGATCTAGAACTACAAGAAAACTATCCTCAAATGCATGAAAAATTTACTAACTGTAACACATATCAATCCGATCTTTGGTTCATCATTTTGAATTAACTCCTTCAAACCATTACAATAACATTTTGCATACTCCTGTATATCTTCTATGGACATGGAAGTTATCTCCTCATTTGTTTTGTAAACAAAATTGACTCGAGAATTGGCTTCATCTCTCTGACGGTTCAAACCAACATCAACACCATAAAAAATTGATTCTGAATTTTTTTCGATTGCATTCCCGACCTCCTTGCCAACATCCGATGTAGCTCGCATCTTTGAATGTGAGGAAAATTCTCATGTTGGACGAGATACCAAAGATCATGGATGCCTATGCAATGTTGCATTTTGATATGCCCCTTTCTGATCATATGTTCATCATTTACCAGCCCCATAATAACTGGACGGTAGGTTGGTATAATCAGGGTGCATGCCCATGAAAAAATCTACATAAAAGAGTTTAGCAAAGTAATGTGGAACCTCGTCATTCCATGACAACTTCTAATATGCTACCAAAAATCTATTATAAAGGTGTCCTACTATGTTGGGATGCTTAAAATATTACACCTTCAACATATTTCGCTTTGGCCCCTCTTTGAAATTGAACATAGAAATTGCATCTTCTTTTGAAACTCTACTTTTTACTACTTCCCATTTATCGGGGCCCATCACCTCTGAGTTTTGTCTCCTCATCAAATCAATAAAAATATCAATCGTTGGCCCCATCTTTTCATATGCATCCATAAAGTTTTGTAATGAATGCAAAACAATCTCCAAGCTTTGTTTACTCTCTCGGGGGAGATCCAAGCACCTCAAATCATTTTGCAACCTACTTTTAACACCTGAGCATCGTTTGAGAGTCATTGCTTCAGTATACCCTTCCCAAGGAAGCTCATCACCAACATCTGAGGGATAGGTGGACGTAGGCATGTAATATTTTGTTTCTTGGTAACACCCCCCGAATCCACCTTCACCCTCTTCACCAACATTGGAATCTTCATGATAACCACTCTCTTTTTCATTATCTTCTCTCGCATTAAACTAATCCTCTACACATACACATTCAAAACTAATTACAACATTTAACGGAAACAAAAAACATAAAAAAGAAAACACACACACATATATATATAACATAAACATAAATACACAAAAATACAAAATCAAAAAAAATTACCAAAAATATTTTCTTGTCGTGATGTATTCCCTACATTCTCCTGTGTTGGAGTATTAATGTGCAACCTATCTAATAAATTTGCATCCATAGCACTATTTTGAGCACTTTGTCTGAATGATCTATTCACACATTCATTTGATAATCTCATCATCTGAGTAGATTTCCTTTGGTCACTAGTTTCCCCTCCCAAGCTTCCCTGCATTGCTGAGATATGGGTCTCCGGCGTCCTCGGTGTCTCATTCAAAGAAGAGGTTCCTCTTCCTCCTTCATTGGATAGCCTAGAGCGTTTGCGAGGCATATTTTGAGACTCTTGTCTCAACATCTCGCCTCGATAGATATTATTTGAAAATCCATGAATGTGAAAGCTCATAAGTTATAGAAACATAAAATGGAAATATAATTTATAAAACAATTTGAAGGCATTTAAGCATTTATAACAACTTCAAAAACATCAAAGACATATATTGAAAAAACTAACAACTATATTTGTGAATATGATGCTATATATAATGAACATGAAAATATTTAAATATAAAAAAAATGTAACATGTAGAAGATAATCTATATCTATGTGTAAATTGTAGAAGGTAATTTATAAGATAATCTATGTGTAACATGTAGAAAGAAATTTTTTTTATAATGTTTATTAAAGAGTTATTTAAATTATTTAAGATTCCTACCAAAGTGAACTTGTTGTGGTATATATTGGATAAGGAGACTCATCCTTAGTGTACCAAAGCATAGGATAATGCTTGTGTCCCAAGAATAATCAGTAAAATATAGTATGAGACTATGCATGGAGGGAAATAATGGGTAAAAACTAATATGTTTTGTACTCATTATCCATCCCCTAGGGCACAATAGTTTCTGCCACCATAAAACTCCTAAACCTATGGTTATAAGCATATATGGTGATGCAATATGAAGGAAACTAATTTAACTAGTACCTTATAGAATATTAAGATATAGGATATATGAACTTGCAAATTACTAAAATAACTTTAATAAATGCATCTAATAAAATTGAAACAAGGCAAAATAACATAAAATTTATTTTCGAGGGAGAGCCTAAGGAAGGGTTGATAAACCCTACTTCAAGAAACACAAGTAAGGGTTGTTCAAGCCATGGAAGTGTCAATTCAAAATATGATCTAAATATTAGATCTAATTACATATATTATTTATTATGATCTAAACATTAGATCTACTAGTGGTGAATTCAAAATGTCTTACTTGCTTCTGTTGTTTTCATAAGAGTTATGGTGTTGCATGCATGAATCCTTATTTCATCGAGCTATTTTGAATTCATATACCTTTAAGAATACAACCAATAAAAGTAGGGTTTTTTGGCACATCCTTGTGACAAAACCCACCAACAATACTCGTTTGAATCATAGTATAATTTCCCAATGAAAATCTATTTTCACAATTCAAAAGAAGGTATGGTGAAAGGGAGGTGACATGCACCATTGTTAGGTTTCTCTACCAAGTATGTATAACCATGAGGAGATTGGTTAATGTTTTATTTTCCTCCACTAATTGAAGTTATTTTCTTGGTTTGTTACTTCCCAACAATTCATGACAAGAAAATGACCTATAGTTTCACCTGTAATTCCTCTCCTAACAAAGCTAATTTCAGGCTACTTTTTTACCTAGGTTCAATGGGAACACACCCTATTTCCCATTCCACTATTGGTCTAGGGTTTTTTTCTTAATCCATGGCCTCCATCATAATAGCTAGCTACTTGCCTTGACAAATACCAGGAAAGAAAGCAATTCTAGGGTGTTGCTGGTAATTATTTATATATGTAATTACGCTTTAGCATGGGTGCTCTAATAATCGATCCTAATCTAATATCCTATAAAGGAATTTCAAAGTATTAGGAATAAATAAAACATACCTCAATAAGAAATAGATTGGACTGGAACTTAGTAACTAGAGTAAATAATAGTCAATCAGCACTAACATAATTCAACGATCAACTTAGCTATAGTAAAACATAAACTTATAAAACTAAATTTTGTGTTATTAAAACCCAAAACAATATATTACAATGTTTAGCAAGTACACATCAATATATCAATATTGGTATCAGTGAATATATCAATATTGGTATCAGTGTCGGCTTTTGCTTTGGGCATGGCCAGGCCTTGACTTGACTTAGCACTAGTTTCAATACTTATTTTGTTATCCGATTTTGGGTTATAATGCTAATTTTCATTAGAATAAAATCTGTCGACAATCAAGGAACACAGAACATCATGGAATCATTGGAATGGATACATCCTCTGCCCCACCCACCACCCTGGGAATCTCTTTCATTTTCTTTGGGATTACCACATTGTTTGATCTCCAATTTTGTATTTTGAACACAGGGTTTGATCTCATAATCAGGCTATGAAGAAGGCTCATTCATCATGTTTTTAACTCTATGAATTACCTAGCTTTGTTTGACATTATTACATTATTGCTCAGATGCACCTAAGACTATTATTGTTGATGATATGTGAAAAGGCCACCTATTGTCTCTGAATTGAGATTTGAAGGTTCAATGACATGTCGTGTGTGCTTGTTGCCAAAGGGATCTATTACTTAAGTCATTTTACTGGTGGTTTTCATAATATTACATGTTTGTTTGAAGGTGGGTTTGCAGGAACTCTAATTTTTGGCACTGAGCATAATGATGAGATTTCCATGAACGAGATGACAAATAGTAGGACATGAACTAAGAAAGGTACCCATAATAATAGACCCGAACTGAGAAAGGTACCTGAACTAATAGACCCGAATTGACAAATTCAAATTCCATAAGTGCTTTCCTCTTTATTTTCTGGTCAAGATTTACATAACTAACCCTGAGGCTCCCCTTTCTTTCATATTTTTTACTTTTCGATCATTTTTAGCGTCCAGATTTTACCTACTATAGTATTTCTATATAAGCTACCCAACTATTTCGAATCTGAATTTCTTGTTGAAAAATATTAGATATAAACAAGGTAGTCATTTTAATGTAAAGTCGGCGTCAATAGCTAAAGTTCCTTGCCACTTCATCAAATTATACACAATAAATACATAGATTGTTGATAAAGATCAAGACGGAGAATTGAAATGCGTCTGCGAGCTTCAGATTGAAATAAAACTTTAAACCTGTCGTATGTTGAAATGTGTTTGTTGGATTGAAATAAAATAAAACTTTACAGTATGAAAAATTAAAAGCAAGTCATCTAAAGGTATGCAGCATTCCCATCATAGTGCAAGAATATAAAGCACATGTATTTGCATCACAGTGCAGAAATGGAATAGAATACAAGAAAGAAAGAAAACAATGACCATTGTTGTTATATAATGTGACGCTAGTGAAATATAAATGTCAAATTTATTTAATATTAAAAACAGTAATGAGTGGATTTTCAACTTCGAATAAAACAAGGTCTCAAATCAAGAATTTATTTAATATTAAAAACGATAACGAGTAGATTTTCTACCACTAAAAAATTGTAGTTATATAATGTGATAATTGTGAAATACAAGTGTAAAATTTATTTAATATTAAAAACGATAATGAATAGATTTTCATCCTGCAGAACTCTCCATTCAAATAAAAAAATAAAACAAGGTCTTAACTTAAGAATTTATTTATTATTGGAAACGATAAGAGTAGATTTTCAACTACTACAAGAACCTCCATTCAAATAAAACAAGGTCTTGATTTATCTATTTGTATAGATTAACATTTTTATAAAATAATAATAATAAATCCAGTTTTAGACAAACTTCTTATCCAAAACACATCACATCTTATTATACCCCTTGTTTGTAACACAAGAACCCTTCCATGCTTTACATTCTCGCATGGTGTTCTATCTGATTTTTGAGGGGCTCTTGGTCATGGTAGATGTGGCTAGTAGTTAAATTCTACAGATGTTTATTCCTATTCTCTTTATTTAACCGTTATATATACTGAGAATTTCAATTTTTTCATCTTACTAATGACATCTACTTAATGTTTAAAACTGTCAATTTAACATTGTTAACTTAATGGGTGAGTTAATTATATATATATATATATATATATATATATATATATATCACATAAGAAAGGTACCCGAACTAATAGACCAAAGTGGTGTACTGAGAAAGTTACCCGAACGCTAGCAGCAACCAACACTAGCAACAACCAACGCCAACAACAACCAATGCCAAACGCGACCAATAGAAACCACCAACCAAATGACTCTCATCACCAGACTCTCAACAATTCGAAAAAGGGTGGACTGACCGATGTGCGGGTGATATATAAAAACATTTTCGTCTGAAAGGTGTTTTCAAACGAAACAATTTTTCGGTCGAAAGATTCTTTCGACCGAAACATCTTTCAGCCGAAAAGATGTTACCGGATGAAAAAAATCCATCTGGTTAATACGTTACATGAAATTCAAGGGTGTCATCACAGTACCATTTGATTTTACGCATAAAGGTTCAGCCGAAAAAAAAAATCGGCCAAAAACACTTGTCTTTCGGCCGAAATAATTAGTTGTTCGGCCAAAAAAAAGATCGCTAGGAATTTTGGAGACCGGATTCTCACAAAAGTGTTACCCACCTTCATGATGTTACCCTAATGTTATGTTATGAATTGAATGTTGTTCTATTTTTATATATAAGCATGCATCTGCAAATATGAATGATTTAGTTGTGTTTTCATCAGCCTACATTGTCATATTTTCATGCATTGATAAATTAATGGCAGGAGAGTGAGGAAAATTAGTATCAAAGCTATAGAATGTTGATTTCAATCTAATTAGATGGTTGGGTTTGTGACTGATTGGTATCAAAGTAAGAAATTGATGTAAATTGGTGGTTTTAACAAGTACCCCATATCTTGAATTGTCGATAGAAGGTATTGGGTATGTTACAATATGGTATCAGAGATGATTTTAAGTTAATAGGAGGACTTCAGAGTACCCCACCACCTCAAAAGTTTTACAAAGGTGGTTGGGTATGTTACATCAACCTTCAAATTGCTATTATAATAAGGAATGTCCACACTCACATTTCCTCTTTTCTTAAAATATCTATCAACTATATTGTGGGTTCATTTTCTTTAGCTCTTTTCCCTTCATTTTCTTTCAATTCTATCTCAAAATCAACATCTTCAAGGTCACCATTATGCATAATTTCCAATTCTTCTATTTGTGATTTGAACTCCTAAAATTCTATATTTATAGTCATTCTACCACCTCTACATGCAACTTTTATAATCATGGTCATCATAACCCAACAAAATCTAAGTTTATCTGCCTTAGATTATGTTGAGTCCTCATCCCACCCTAATTTTTTTGCAAATTTTGGGTACCGCTCTTTCTTTAGTTTCTTTGCTTATCTTAAAATTCATTTTTTTTCTTTCAAAATTTGATTGAATTTCATATCAGTTAGTCATTTTTCACTTAACTCCTTTGCGTAAGAAAACCTAAAAAAATTATGAGTCTTTTGAGTTATTTTACTTATTTTTTTATTGTTCATTGAGGACTTTTGAAACTTTTATCGAAGATGAAATTTCACTTTCATCACCGGTGGAAAGTTCAAAATTTCATCAATGGAAAGTCCAAAAGTTCGTCGATGAAAAGCATAGCATGAAAAAAAATTACTAGTGTCGATCATCAGCGGTATTTTCAACTTTGCACCCATAGAAAGTTTAAAAGGACAGTGATTGAAAAGTTTTAATGCTCACCAATAGATAGTTAGAAAATGTAGTCATTGCAAAAGTTAAAATTTTCACCGACAAGCACTTATCAACGTTGGTTACCAACTTTATCCAAAGTTGAATGTTTGATTAGTCCCTGTCGAAGGCATAGAGGGACTATAGCGATCGATAATTCGTTGACTTCATATTAGTTTGTCCTTTGACTAAAAATATTTGCATAATCTCTATTGTTCGAACTAGAGAACTAAAAACATTGATTTGTAAATAATAAAAAATACCATACATGTCATGATCTGATTGGATAACAAATTGGAGGTCTTATTTCCAGCTTCGCTATTCCCAATGTTTTATATGTTAGCATATCCAAAGTTTTTGATCATCTACGGTCTTTTTGAATTTTTACTATTTTTATTAAAATGTTTAGATATCCAACGTTTTGAGCATCGAGAGTCATTTTTTTATTAGTTGACTTCATTTTAGTTTGTCCTTTGACTAAAAAAAATTTTGCATAGTCTCTATTGTTCGAACTATTGTTATTATTATTTTTATTATTATTATTGTTATTATTTTATATTATTTTGTGTACATAAACAGACCTACCACACTGCATTCTTTCTTAAATGTTTACACAACATGAGGCCCTTCGGCAGTCCTGGTAGACTTAAATGTTTACCTAACATGCCTCACAACCTTAAATGTTTACTTAACAAACCTATTACAATACATTTTCCTCCGATTTTTTTATACAATGTTGTTTGCAGTGAATATGGGTCGTAACATTGTTCTTCAGCGGCATTACTGGTTCATTGGTTGATGCTTGCTCATTGCTTGTTCACTGGTTTCTTGTTTGTCTGTTGTTGCTGCTCTTGTTTTCCTATTTCTCTTGTTGCAGTTTTCACGCTTGGGATTCTGCAACCGCAATTGGAACTGCACTCTTGTCGTTCCCCATTGACGGGTGGGTTCCAGTGCCATTTTTACCTTCCTATTCATTTTTTCTTGTTTTCTATTTCTAGTTTGCAAGTGAAAAAATTCAATACTAGAAATGCCTGAGTCAAAATCCTTTTGCAGAACATCTTTGTATGTGAGTACTACGACCAGATAACCAGGAATGTGGCGTTGTCTTGGTCTTGTTCTTGTTCTTGAACGTCAATGTTCGACACAGAACCCACCTCTATCGCATCCATAGTGACATATAAAAAAGGAAATCAAATTTTCTCCTCGTTTTTTATGTTCCTGAAAACCATACATTTGGTTTATTTTTTTCAGGTTGTTCCCTTCCAATCACATGTGCCCACTTCCATGTCCTGGACATCAAACCAGGAGTCGTTGGATAATAGAAATGAAAAAAAAATATGAGGTGCAGTCTAAAAAAAATGCACCAAACGTATGGTTTTCAGAAACAGAAAATGTGAGGAGAAAATTCGATTTCCTTTTTTATGTCACTGTGGCTGCAATGGAGGTGGGTTCTGTGTCGAACATTGGCATTCAGGAACAAGACCAAGACAGAATTACAGTGTTATTTCTCTGGTCATAGTAGTCACATACAAAGATGTTCTACAAGAAGATTTTGAGCATTCCCAGTATTGAAAATTCTTACTTGCAAACTGGAAAAAAAACAAACAACAAATAGGGATGCAACCATGGCAGTGAAACTTACCTGTGAATGGGGAACGACAAAAGAACAGTTCCAATTGCGGATGCAAAATTCCAACCGTGCAAACTGAAAATTTATTAAATTTTTACACAGTGGGAGGCCTTTGGACGGTCCTTGCAGCCTTAAATGTTTACCTGGCAAGCCTCATAGCCTGAAATGTTTGCTTAACAGGCGTGTTACAATACCTTTTCCTCTAAATTTTTTGATACAATCTTGTCTACAGTGAATTTGGGCAATATTTTCTTCATCGGCATTCATGGTTGACTGGTTGATGCTTGCTCGTTGGTTTGTTGGATGTTGCTTATTGTTGTTTGATTCAAATTTGCAGAGTTGAGTTCTTGCAGCTTCAATTGGGCCTCTTGGTACTTGTTCACTCATTTTTTGTTTGTTGCTTGCTCTTGTTTGCTTCAACTTTGCAAGGTTGGGGTCATGCATCCGCAGTTGGACTTGTTGTTGCAATTTGTAGGCCAGGGGTTGTGCTTCTGTCCTTCCCCATTCACCGATGAGTCTCACTGTCGTGGTTGCATTCTTGTTTGTTGGTTGTTGTTTGTTATTTCCAATTTGCAAGTAAGAATTTTCAATATTGGGAATGCCTGAGCCAAAATCCTCTTGTACAACATTTTTGTATGTGACTACTACGACCAGAGAAACAGGAGTGTGATGTTGTCTTGGTGTTTTTCTTGAGCGTCGTTGTTCACCAGAGATCTCACCTTTGTCGTAGCCATAGTGACATATAAAAAAAAGGAAAACAAATTTTTTCCTCGTATTTTTTGTTCCTGAAAACCATTCGTTTGGTGCATTTTTTTCATGTTGTTCCCTTCCAAAATGTCTTGTTCCCCTTTGAATGTCAATGTTGGGCTCAGAACCCGCCTCTGTTGCAGCCATAGTAAGATATAAAAAATGAAATCGAATGTTCTCCTCATTTTTTATGTTCCTGGAAACGATATGTTTTCTAGAGAAACATGAGTGTGATGTTGTCTTGTTCTTGTGTGAAAACAATAGGTTTGGTGCATTTTTTCCATTTTTTTCATTTTTTTCATTTTTTTCCCATTTGAATTTCAATGTTGTGCACAGAATCCACCTCTGTTGCTCCCATAGTGATATATAAAAAAGGAAATTGAATGTTCTCTTCATATTTTATGTTCCTGAAAACCATACGTTTTAGTGCAACCCTGGCAGTGAAACTTTCCCGTCAATGCGGAACGCCAGAAACGTATTTCCAATCGCAGATGTAGAATCCCAAGGGTGAAAAGTGTAACAACAAGGCCAATTGTGGATGCAGGACTTCAACCTTGCAAATTTGAATCAAATAAGAGCAAGCAGCAAACAACAAACAAGTGAGTGAATTGACGAGGCATTGTTTTGTGATTACTATAGGGATAATATTTTGTGACAGAATTCCATAATAGAGGGAGTGGGCATGGCCACGCACTGTTGTGGACAGAGGGTGCATCAGTCTATGGAAATGACAACATCTCATAGATTGAACAGTTTCTGGAAAAACACATGACATGCAGCAGAGATCATTTGGATCTAGGGCTTGCCAAAGTTCATAGACATTATCATACAAGAAGCTGTAAAAAATGAAAAAAATCACATTTCAGATACAACTTCACTGTGCCACCAATGAGAACAACAAGAATCGTAGAACCAATTAGTTTGGAGGACAATGTTCTCATTGAGAAATCTAAATCTTTGTTCGCATTTCTAGAACAAGGATACTTTGATGACTTAATGAGCTTCCAAGACTTCTTGGTAGAGATAAATCTATCAGAAGTTGAGTACATCCAATGCATACAATCTACACTTAAACAACCAACATTTTTCCTTAAACGAAAACTTTTACATATATGGAACAACAGTTTCTCCAAGTACCAGCCAGTTATGTGGAATGAAAATACAGACGCATAGTATGTCCTCAATTCATATTCCACACCATCGTATTGTGCCTCGTACATGGAAAGAGTTGACAAATCTATGACAAGTTCATTCAGAATAATACGCAAAGAACATGAAATAAATCATATTGATATTATGCAAATGATACGTGCACTTGGAAATACATTGCTTAATCTTCAACAAACAGTCGACGTTGCACTTTCCCTTCCCCTGAACTATGGTTCAAGGAAATGTGTCTTCACAAGCACATCTCCACTTGAGAAACACAAATTGGAATATGGTTTTAAAGTTGGGCCACCAAAAATACTATTAAAATAAAATACTATGAAAAATTTTGAAATAGATATAAACAACATCTCTTTGGACTTGAACCAGAGTTTTTCGAGATCCAACTATATTTCATAGCTAAGAATGTTTTTCCCATAGTTAATGTGTTTCTATGGCTTCATAATTTTCATACTAAGTGTTGTTGTGTGAGGGATAAAGTTATTTTCTCCCTTTCTTTTTCCTTGTCTATACTTACTCGTTTTTCCCTTTTCTTCTTCCCCTCTATTACCTGTTTCTGGTTCTATGCTTAGTCACGTTTCTATGCTCGTGGGTTCCCGGGGTGGTGAACTGAAAAATCATCATCTCCATCTATATCTTCACATCACAAGTCCGATCGACCGTCATTGATTTGCATACTTAGCCCATTTTATGGTCGCGGGTTTGCGGGTAGGCGCTATCGAACTCTCATGCCTCGTGTTCAGGGTATATATCTTGCACCCAAAACTTTGGTGATCTACAATTTTACCCCTGACTCCTCGAACTCACAAGCCTGACTCTAACTATGATGACTCCATCTGACCGATCCGCCTTTCCATACTTAGTCGAGTCTTCAAAGTTTCACGGGTTCACAGACTCTCAGATTCACAAAAGTTTGAAATCATTTTTCGCTCCCCTCCATCCCTGCCACCTTTCGCCCTTCCCAATGCACATTAATTATGTTTTTACTAGTGACAAATCACCAGGCAAGTTCGAAAATATTGGCATTAATAAGCGGAAATCTCGAGGACATCTCCCATTAAAACGCATTAATGGGCGAATATTATGGGATCTGATGATTTTTTTGTGTCCATCTTGAATTGGCAAAAATTGTTGCTTATTTTAGTTTTTTTAAGGCATCATCATAGTAAGAATGCAATATTGTGATAGCCCACTGTCATCCACAAAGGTGTTGATGTCATGTCCTTCTTTAATATTGTGCATATATTACAGGTTGTCATATTTGAGAATATGCTTGCATATGGAAATGTTAACTCATATTTTCTCTATCGCCTATGTTTTTCAGCAAACTTTGCAAGCTTAAAACACCCTTCAAATTGGAACATGGTTTACATTTGGGCCACAAAAATACTATTAAAATAAAATAATATGACTGGTATTTGAATAACTATAAACAAATTATCTTTTTACTTGAACCTGAGCTTGTCGAGGTCCAGCTATATTCCATAGCTAAGAATGTTTTTCCCATAGTTAATGTTTATGGTCGCGAGTTCTCGGATTGGCATTATCAAACTCTCATGCCCCCTGTTCCCTGATATACATATTGCACCCAAAAATTTCATGATCTACAATTCGACCCTAGACTCCTCGAACTTGCAACCTTCACTCTACCTACGATGAGTCTGTCGTCGTCCGTCTGACCGCCACACCTTTCCAAACTTAGTCGATTATTCACCTCTTGTTGTCCCAGATTCGCGGGTTCACAGACTCCCGGGTTCAGAAAAGTTTGAAATCATTTATTGCTCCCTTCCATCCCCGCTACCTTCACACACATCCCAATTCAAATTACTTACGCTTTTAATTCGTGACAATTCACCACACAGGCTCGAAAAGATTGGCATTAATAACCGAAAATATCGAGGACATCTCTGATTAAAATGTATTGAAGCAAGATCTACAGGAGATTATATTATCATCCCCCAGTGTTCATTTTAAATATTATCAGGACACAATTATTGTCACATGTTGCAATACAAACAATTCTTCATCAAAGCATTAGCTTTTCTCACAGGTACCCGAGATGCACTCCAGTCGCCTAGTATCGAATTGGCAGAGGTCAATATTATGAGATCTGAACTTTTTTTTTGTGGATCTTGAACTCGGAAAAATTGTTGCTTACTTTAGATTTTTTAAGGCATTATGCCCTACCTTTCCATACTTAGTCGATTCTTCACCTCCTGTGGTCACAGATTCGCAGGTTCTCGGGCTTCCAGGTTCACAAAACTTTCAAAGCATTTTTTGCGCCCTTCCCAATGCACATTAATCATGCCTTTATTAGTGACAACTCACCACACATATTCGAAAATATTGGCATTAATAGGCGAAAAGGTCGAGGACATCTCCCATTAAAACGCATTAAACCAAGATTTATAGAAGATTATATTATCATCCTCCAGCGTTCATTTTAAATACTTATTCCCATTTCCCTCTATAATCAAAAACTTGGGCTTTAAGGTGCCTTCCTTGTAATGTTCCTGGTCATCCACATGTGAGACAACTTAGAGATGCCATTCAGGCCCAATTTAAAGACGAGGGAATGGTTTTATGTGATGTCAACTTTGAGAAAAAAAAATTATGGTGGCCAATAGAAACTCAGACAAAAAAAATTCAAGTATCTTATGATTGGTATTCTCCCTGTATTCGATCCTTTGGTTGGTTGAAAGGCCTGCCTGAATATTTGTATGTTGAACTTCTTTGTTTTGTTACTGGAAATTGGAAGGGACTTTCAAGTCACCTGCAAAAT
>ML826843.1:100464-136377 GCA_009831015.1 Picea engelmannii
TTCATCAAATTATACACAATAAATACATAGATTGTTGATAAAGATCAAGACGGAGAATTGAAATGCGTCTGCGAGCTTCAGATTGAAATAAAACTTTAAACCTGTCGTATGTTGAAATGTGTTTGTTGGATTGAAATAAAATAAAACTTTACAGTATGAAAAATTAAAAGCAAGTCATCTAAAGGTATGCAGCATTCCCATCATAGTGCAAGAATATAAAGCACATGTATTTGCATCACAGTGCAGAAATGGAATAGAATACAAGAAAGAAAGAAAACAATGACCATTGTTGTTATATAATGTGACGCTAGTGAAATATAAATGTCAAATTTATTTAATATTAAAAACAGTAATGAGTGGATTTTCAACTTCGAATAAAACAAGGTCTCAAATCAAGAATTTATTTAATATTAAAAACGATAACGAGTAGATTTTCTACCACTAAAAAATTGTAGTTATATAATGTGATAATTGTGAAATACAAGTGTAAAATTTATTTAATATTAAAAACGATAATGAATAGATTTTCATCCTGCAGAACTCTCCATTCAAATAAAAAAATAAAACAAGGTCTTAACTTAAGAATTTATTTATTATTGGAAACGATAAGAGTAGATTTTCAACTACTACAAGAACCTCCATTCAAATAAAACAAGGTCTTGATTTATCTATTTGTATAGATTAACATTTTTATAAAATAATAATAATAAATCCAGTTTTAGACAAACTTCTTATCCAAAACACATCACATCTTATTATACCCCTTGTTTGTAACACAAGAACCCTTCCATGCTTTACATTCTCGCATGGTGTTCTATCTGATTTTTGAGGGGCTCTTGGTCATGGTAGATGTGGCTAGTAGTTAAATTCTACAGATGTTTATTCCTATTCTCTTTATTTAACCGTTATATATACTGAGAATTTCAATTTTTTCATCTTACTAATGACATCTACTTAATGTTTAAAACTGTCAATTTAACATTGTTAACTTAATGGGTGAGTTAATTATATATATATATATATATATATATATATATATATATCACATAAGAAAGGTACCCGAACTAATAGACCAAAGTGGTGTACTGAGAAAGTTACCCGAACGCTAGCAGCAACCAACACTAGCAACAACCAACGCCAACAACAACCAATGCCAAACGCGACCAATAGAAACCACCAACCAAATGACTCTCATCACCAGACTCTCAACAATTCGAAAAAGGGTGGACTGACCGATGTGCGGGTGATATATAAAAACATTTTCGTCTGAAAGGTGTTTTCAAACGAAACAATTTTTCGGTCGAAAGATTCTTTCGACCGAAACATCTTTCAGCCGAAAAGATGTTACCGGATGAAAAAAATCCATCTGGTTAATACGTTACATGAAATTCAAGGGTGTCATCACAGTACCATTTGATTTTACGCATAAAGGTTCAGCCGAAAAAAAAAATCGGCCAAAAACACTTGTCTTTCGGCCGAAATAATTAGTTGTTCGGCCAAAAAAAAGATCGCTAGGAATTTTGGAGACCGGATTCTCACAAAAGTGTTACCCACCTTCATGATGTTACCCTAATGTTATGTTATGAATTGAATGTTGTTCTATTTTTATATATAAGCATGCATCTGCAAATATGAATGATTTAGTTGTGTTTTCATCAGCCTACATTGTCATATTTTCATGCATTGATAAATTAATGGCAGGAGAGTGAGGAAAATTAGTATCAAAGCTATAGAATGTTGATTTCAATCTAATTAGATGGTTGGGTTTGTGACTGATTGGTATCAAAGTAAGAAATTGATGTAAATTGGTGGTTTTAACAAGTACCCCATATCTTGAATTGTCGATAGAAGGTATTGGGTATGTTACAATATGGTATCAGAGATGATTTTAAGTTAATAGGAGGACTTCAGAGTACCCCACCACCTCAAAAGTTTTACAAAGGTGGTTGGGTATGTTACATCAACCTTCAAATTGCTATTATAATAAGGAATGTCCACACTCACATTTCCTCTTTTCTTAAAATATCTATCAACTATATTGTGGGTTCATTTTCTTTAGCTCTTTTCCCTTCATTTTCTTTCAATTCTATCTCAAAATCAACATCTTCAAGGTCACCATTATGCATAATTTCCAATTCTTCTATTTGTGATTTGAACTCCTAAAATTCTATATTTATAGTCATTCTACCACCTCTACATGCAACTTTTATAATCATGGTCATCATAACCCAACAAAATCTAAGTTTATCTGCCTTAGATTATGTTGAGTCCTCATCCCACCCTAATTTTTTTGCAAATTTTGGGTACCGCTCTTTCTTTAGTTTCTTTGCTTATCTTAAAATTCATTTTTTTTCTTTCAAAATTTGATTGAATTTCATATCAGTTAGTCATTTTTCACTTAACTCCTTTGCGTAAGAAAACCTAAAAAAATTATGAGTCTTTTGAGTTATTTTACTTATTTTTTTATTGTTCATTGAGGACTTTTGAAACTTTTATCGAAGATGAAATTTCACTTTCATCACCGGTGGAAAGTTCAAAATTTCATCAATGGAAAGTCCAAAAGTTCGTCGATGAAAAGCATAGCATGAAAAAAAATTACTAGTGTCGATCATCAGCGGTATTTTCAACTTTGCACCCATAGAAAGTTTAAAAGGACAGTGATTGAAAAGTTTTAATGCTCACCAATAGATAGTTAGAAAATGTAGTCATTGCAAAAGTTAAAATTTTCACCGACAAGCACTTATCAACGTTGGTTACCAACTTTATCCAAAGTTGAATGTTTGATTAGTCCCTGTCGAAGGCATAGAGGGACTATAGCGATCGATAATTCGTTGACTTCATATTAGTTTGTCCTTTGACTAAAAATATTTGCATAATCTCTATTGTTCGAACTAGAGAACTAAAAACATTGATTTGTAAATAATAAAAAATACCATACATGTCATGATCTGATTGGATAACAAATTGGAGGTCTTATTTCCAGCTTCGCTATTCCCAATGTTTTATATGTTAGCATATCCAAAGTTTTTGATCATCTACGGTCTTTTTGAATTTTTACTATTTTTATTAAAATGTTTAGATATCCAACGTTTTGAGCATCGAGAGTCATTTTTTTATTAGTTGACTTCATTTTAGTTTGTCCTTTGACTAAAAAAAATTTTGCATAGTCTCTATTGTTCGAACTATTGTTATTATTATTTTTATTATTATTATTGTTATTATTTTATATTATTTTGTGTACATAAACAGACCTACCACACTGCATTCTTTCTTAAATGTTTACACAACATGAGGCCCTTCGGCAGTCCTGGTAGACTTAAATGTTTACCTAACATGCCTCACAACCTTAAATGTTTACTTAACAAACCTATTACAATACATTTTCCTCCGATTTTTTTATACAATGTTGTTTGCAGTGAATATGGGTCGTAACATTGTTCTTCAGCGGCATTACTGGTTCATTGGTTGATGCTTGCTCATTGCTTGTTCACTGGTTTCTTGTTTGTCTGTTGTTGCTGCTCTTGTTTTCCTATTTCTCTTGTTGCAGTTTTCACGCTTGGGATTCTGCAACCGCAATTGGAACTGCACTCTTGTCGTTCCCCATTGACGGGTGGGTTCCAGTGCCATTTTTACCTTCCTATTCATTTTTTCTTGTTTTCTATTTCTAGTTTGCAAGTGAAAAAATTCAATACTAGAAATGCCTGAGTCAAAATCCTTTTGCAGAACATCTTTGTATGTGAGTACTACGACCAGATAACCAGGAATGTGGCGTTGTCTTGGTCTTGTTCTTGTTCTTGAACGTCAATGTTCGACACAGAACCCACCTCTATCGCATCCATAGTGACATATAAAAAAGGAAATCAAATTTTCTCCTCGTTTTTTATGTTCCTGAAAACCATACATTTGGTTTATTTTTTTCAGGTTGTTCCCTTCCAATCACATGTGCCCACTTCCATGTCCTGGACATCAAACCAGGAGTCGTTGGATAATAGAAATGAAAAAAAAATATGAGGTGCAGTCTAAAAAAAATGCACCAAACGTATGGTTTTCAGAAACAGAAAATGTGAGGAGAAAATTCGATTTCCTTTTTTATGTCACTGTGGCTGCAATGGAGGTGGGTTCTGTGTCGAACATTGGCATTCAGGAACAAGACCAAGACAGAATTACAGTGTTATTTCTCTGGTCATAGTAGTCACATACAAAGATGTTCTACAAGAAGATTTTGAGCATTCCCAGTATTGAAAATTCTTACTTGCAAACTGGAAAAAAAACAAACAACAAATAGGGATGCAACCATGGCAGTGAAACTTACCTGTGAATGGGGAACGACAAAAGAACAGTTCCAATTGCGGATGCAAAATTCCAACCGTGCAAACTGAAAATTTATTAAATTTTTACACAGTGGGAGGCCTTTGGACGGTCCTTGCAGCCTTAAATGTTTACCTGGCAAGCCTCATAGCCTGAAATGTTTGCTTAACAGGCGTGTTACAATACCTTTTCCTCTAAATTTTTTGATACAATCTTGTCTACAGTGAATTTGGGCAATATTTTCTTCATCGGCATTCATGGTTGACTGGTTGATGCTTGCTCGTTGGTTTGTTGGATGTTGCTTATTGTTGTTTGATTCAAATTTGCAGAGTTGAGTTCTTGCAGCTTCAATTGGGCCTCTTGGTACTTGTTCACTCATTTTTTGTTTGTTGCTTGCTCTTGTTTGCTTCAACTTTGCAAGGTTGGGGTCATGCATCCGCAGTTGGACTTGTTGTTGCAATTTGTAGGCCAGGGGTTGTGCTTCTGTCCTTCCCCATTCACCGATGAGTCTCACTGTCGTGGTTGCATTCTTGTTTGTTGGTTGTTGTTTGTTATTTCCAATTTGCAAGTAAGAATTTTCAATATTGGGAATGCCTGAGCCAAAATCCTCTTGTACAACATTTTTGTATGTGACTACTACGACCAGAGAAACAGGAGTGTGATGTTGTCTTGGTGTTTTTCTTGAGCGTCGTTGTTCACCAGAGATCTCACCTTTGTCGTAGCCATAGTGACATATAAAAAAAAGGAAAACAAATTTTTTCCTCGTATTTTTTGTTCCTGAAAACCATTCGTTTGGTGCATTTTTTTCATGTTGTTCCCTTCCAAAATGTCTTGTTCCCCTTTGAATGTCAATGTTGGGCTCAGAACCCGCCTCTGTTGCAGCCATAGTAAGATATAAAAAATGAAATCGAATGTTCTCCTCATTTTTTATGTTCCTGGAAACGATATGTTTTCTAGAGAAACATGAGTGTGATGTTGTCTTGTTCTTGTGTGAAAACAATAGGTTTGGTGCATTTTTTCCATTTTTTTCATTTTTTTCATTTTTTTCCCATTTGAATTTCAATGTTGTGCACAGAATCCACCTCTGTTGCTCCCATAGTGATATATAAAAAAGGAAATTGAATGTTCTCTTCATATTTTATGTTCCTGAAAACCATACGTTTTAGTGCAACCCTGGCAGTGAAACTTTCCCGTCAATGCGGAACGCCAGAAACGTATTTCCAATCGCAGATGTAGAATCCCAAGGGTGAAAAGTGTAACAACAAGGCCAATTGTGGATGCAGGACTTCAACCTTGCAAATTTGAATCAAATAAGAGCAAGCAGCAAACAACAAACAAGTGAGTGAATTGACGAGGCATTGTTTTGTGATTACTATAGGGATAATATTTTGTGACAGAATTCCATAATAGAGGGAGTGGGCATGGCCACGCACTGTTGTGGACAGAGGGTGCATCAGTCTATGGAAATGACAACATCTCATAGATTGAACAGTTTCTGGAAAAACACATGACATGCAGCAGAGATCATTTGGATCTAGGGCTTGCCAAAGTTCATAGACATTATCATACAAGAAGCTGTAAAAAATGAAAAAAATCACATTTCAGATACAACTTCACTGTGCCACCAATGAGAACAACAAGAATCGTAGAACCAATTAGTTTGGAGGACAATGTTCTCATTGAGAAATCTAAATCTTTGTTCGCATTTCTAGAACAAGGATACTTTGATGACTTAATGAGCTTCCAAGACTTCTTGGTAGAGATAAATCTATCAGAAGTTGAGTACATCCAATGCATACAATCTACACTTAAACAACCAACATTTTTCCTTAAACGAAAACTTTTACATATATGGAACAACAGTTTCTCCAAGTACCAGCCAGTTATGTGGAATGAAAATACAGACGCATAGTATGTCCTCAATTCATATTCCACACCATCGTATTGTGCCTCGTACATGGAAAGAGTTGACAAATCTATGACAAGTTCATTCAGAATAATACGCAAAGAACATGAAATAAATCATATTGATATTATGCAAATGATACGTGCACTTGGAAATACATTGCTTAATCTTCAACAAACAGTCGACGTTGCACTTTCCCTTCCCCTGAACTATGGTTCAAGGAAATGTGTCTTCACAAGCACATCTCCACTTGAGAAACACAAATTGGAATATGGTTTTAAAGTTGGGCCACCAAAAATACTATTAAAATAAAATACTATGAAAAATTTTGAAATAGATATAAACAACATCTCTTTGGACTTGAACCAGAGTTTTTCGAGATCCAACTATATTTCATAGCTAAGAATGTTTTTCCCATAGTTAATGTGTTTCTATGGCTTCATAATTTTCATACTAAGTGTTGTTGTGTGAGGGATAAAGTTATTTTCTCCCTTTCTTTTTCCTTGTCTATACTTACTCGTTTTTCCCTTTTCTTCTTCCCCTCTATTACCTGTTTCTGGTTCTATGCTTAGTCACGTTTCTATGCTCGTGGGTTCCCGGGGTGGTGAACTGAAAAATCATCATCTCCATCTATATCTTCACATCACAAGTCCGATCGACCGTCATTGATTTGCATACTTAGCCCATTTTATGGTCGCGGGTTTGCGGGTAGGCGCTATCGAACTCTCATGCCTCGTGTTCAGGGTATATATCTTGCACCCAAAACTTTGGTGATCTACAATTTTACCCCTGACTCCTCGAACTCACAAGCCTGACTCTAACTATGATGACTCCATCTGACCGATCCGCCTTTCCATACTTAGTCGAGTCTTCAAAGTTTCACGGGTTCACAGACTCTCAGATTCACAAAAGTTTGAAATCATTTTTCGCTCCCCTCCATCCCTGCCACCTTTCGCCCTTCCCAATGCACATTAATTATGTTTTTACTAGTGACAAATCACCAGGCAAGTTCGAAAATATTGGCATTAATAAGCGGAAATCTCGAGGACATCTCCCATTAAAACGCATTAATGGGCGAATATTATGGGATCTGATGATTTTTTTGTGTCCATCTTGAATTGGCAAAAATTGTTGCTTATTTTAGTTTTTTTAAGGCATCATCATAGTAAGAATGCAATATTGTGATAGCCCACTGTCATCCACAAAGGTGTTGATGTCATGTCCTTCTTTAATATTGTGCATATATTACAGGTTGTCATATTTGAGAATATGCTTGCATATGGAAATGTTAACTCATATTTTCTCTATCGCCTATGTTTTTCAGCAAACTTTGCAAGCTTAAAACACCCTTCAAATTGGAACATGGTTTACATTTGGGCCACAAAAATACTATTAAAATAAAATAATATGACTGGTATTTGAATAACTATAAACAAATTATCTTTTTACTTGAACCTGAGCTTGTCGAGGTCCAGCTATATTCCATAGCTAAGAATGTTTTTCCCATAGTTAATGTTTATGGTCGCGAGTTCTCGGATTGGCATTATCAAACTCTCATGCCCCCTGTTCCCTGATATACATATTGCACCCAAAAATTTCATGATCTACAATTCGACCCTAGACTCCTCGAACTTGCAACCTTCACTCTACCTACGATGAGTCTGTCGTCGTCCGTCTGACCGCCACACCTTTCCAAACTTAGTCGATTATTCACCTCTTGTTGTCCCAGATTCGCGGGTTCACAGACTCCCGGGTTCAGAAAAGTTTGAAATCATTTATTGCTCCCTTCCATCCCCGCTACCTTCACACACATCCCAATTCAAATTACTTACGCTTTTAATTCGTGACAATTCACCACACAGGCTCGAAAAGATTGGCATTAATAACCGAAAATATCGAGGACATCTCTGATTAAAATGTATTGAAGCAAGATCTACAGGAGATTATATTATCATCCCCCAGTGTTCATTTTAAATATTATCAGGACACAATTATTGTCACATGTTGCAATACAAACAATTCTTCATCAAAGCATTAGCTTTTCTCACAGGTACCCGAGATGCACTCCAGTCGCCTAGTATCGAATTGGCAGAGGTCAATATTATGAGATCTGAACTTTTTTTTTGTGGATCTTGAACTCGGAAAAATTGTTGCTTACTTTAGATTTTTTAAGGCATTATGCCCTACCTTTCCATACTTAGTCGATTCTTCACCTCCTGTGGTCACAGATTCGCAGGTTCTCGGGCTTCCAGGTTCACAAAACTTTCAAAGCATTTTTTGCGCCCTTCCCAATGCACATTAATCATGCCTTTATTAGTGACAACTCACCACACATATTCGAAAATATTGGCATTAATAGGCGAAAAGGTCGAGGACATCTCCCATTAAAACGCATTAAACCAAGATTTATAGAAGATTATATTATCATCCTCCAGCGTTCATTTTAAATACTTATTCCCATTTCCCTCTATAATCAAAAACTTGGGCTTTAAGGTGCCTTCCTTGTAATGTTCCTGGTCATCCACATGTGAGACAACTTAGAGATGCCATTCAGGCCCAATTTAAAGACGAGGGAATGGTTTTATGTGATGTCAACTTTGAGAAAAAAAAATTATGGTGGCCAATAGAAACTCAGACAAAAAAAATTCAAGTATCTTATGATTGGTATTCTCCCTGTATTCGATCCTTTGGTTGGTTGAAAGGCCTGCCTGAATATTTGTATGTTGAACTTCTTTGTTTTGTTACTGGAAATTGGAAGGGACTTTCAAGTCACCTGCAAAATTTTCCTTTGTTGAAGTATATAGCTTCTTCCAACAACACAAATTTGGCAAGTGTATCAAATCCTGCAGACCACACTAAAATTTATCCTTCGTCAAAGGAGTCACACATATCGTGGTTGACAAAATGGTCTGGAATATTCAGAGTTGACGCCAAATATTACTCCATACGCGAATATACTCAGAAGGAAATTATAAATTTGGATCCTCTTGAATGTGAGAAACTATATGAGTGGTTGAATCAACATTCTAAAATTACAAAAGTTTCTATGTCAAATTTTGTTGAGCGACTTCTGGGTGTAGTAACAGACTTGACAGAAATTTAGCTTCTTTGTCAAAGTTTTTTCACCGACCTCTGGATGTAGTAACAGACTCCACATATAATCAACTTTCTATCACTACTGCACATTTTTTTCACTATGCATATTATTGCATCTAGGTCGAAGAGATTACCGCTCTTTGCAATAATATTCTCTTGGTAGTTGAAGGTGGGTATATAATTAGGGAACGAGTCTCTCAAAAAAATTTGATGCCTGCATCGACAAGTAACTGGGAAAATTTAATGGGAAGGAATTATGGACTATGGACTTTGAAACACTTTCTAAAGCTTACTTTATACTACCACCTTCTGCAGGAAGTTTGATGTATTCAGGTAATGATTTGGTTTCTGAAGATCACCTTTTACTACCACCTTCATGTAATGATTTTGTTTCATTCTTTAGAATATACCTTGATGTAGTATATATTCCAGAGCTATTTCCACCGAATATCAATCTTCCTACAGGTTCCCATGCTTTGAATAAGGAGAATTCATTTCTTATGTTGCAGTAAATATGATATTTGAAAAAAATGGAAGTTGTTCGATGATTGAAGTATTGAATTGTCTAGTTAAAATAAATCGCCATGGCCTCGCCGCAAGCGTCTCTCAAGTTGTTCATCAGGATCGCAGGTCGATAAGCAAAGAGTGCCTTCTTGGTCATAGAGTGCTTCCATCCCCAGCTTGTGTTTGCACGGGTGATTTTAATGCTACCTTGTTTCTTTCTCCTGGTGGTGGATCCTTCTATCCCAACCAGCATGATAGAAATAAACTATCTCTAGGGAGTTTGATTGCTTCCGGGGATCTAAGTTGATTATATATTAATTTCGGTTAACTTAAAAAAATTAATGTGTGCAACCTAATGTTAGACATAGAAAATACAATTTCTTATTTTTTAAAATATAAAATAATGTATTTTTTTAACACATGATTCGTCGAAAAGTTTCAAGCGTTGTTTGGGATTCACGTCCTTCAAGGATGTTTATTAATTACACAAATAATATTTCTTGTGGAAATGCAATCGACCTGTCGTCAACTATGGAAGTCACATTAACACTGCAATGTCCAGATAATAAATGTCTGACATGCACCTAATCTTGAGGTCATCATCGCACAAGACACCAAACCTCCAAATATTTTCGGACTCACAACAACATTGTAATTGTCGTGACAAAGCAACACTAAAGTTGATGCTCTTTGCAGGTCTGACAACCATGCAGTCTAAGTGATTTGGCAATGACATGCCTACTTTTTCACCGCATTACTGCCCTGCAGTCGATGGCACTGTTCCCATTGCCACCGCTAGTGTCAATGTCTGAAGCTGAAGCTATCTGGAGCCTGGAGTCACCGCTAGTGTGGATGCCTGAAGCTGAAGCTACCTGGAGCCCGGGGTCATGAATTGATACACTCGACATTAGTATCAGTAGTGATCGAAATTTGATTGTATGTCGAATCTGTTACTACATCCAGAGGTCGCTCAACAAACTTTGAGATAGAATTTGGTTGTATTTCAAGTCTGTTACAACTTTGAGATAGAAGGTTTTGTAATTTTAGAATGTTGATTCAACGACTCATACAGTTTCTCACCTTCGTGAGGATCCAAATTTATAATTTCCTTCTGAGTATATTTTGGCATGGAGTAATATTTGGCATCACTTCTGAATATTATGGACCATTTTGTGAGCCACGATATGTGCCACTCCTATGACAAAAGATATATTCTGGTGTGATCTGCAGCATTTGATACACTTGAAAAATATGTGTTGTTGGCAGAAGCTATATACTTCAACAAAGGAGCATTTTGCAGGTGACTTGAACATCCCTTCCAATTTACAGCATTAAAACAAAGAAATTCAACATATAAATCTTCAGGCAGGCCTTTCAACCAAACAAACGATCGAATACAAGGAGAATACCAGTCACAAGATACTTGAATTTTTTGTCTCAGCTTCTGTTGGCTAACATAATTTTTTTCCCCCAAAGATGGCGTCACATAAAACCACTCCCTCGTCTTTGAATTGGGCCTGAATCATATCTCTAAGTTGTCTCGGATCTGGATGACCAGGAACATAACAAGGAAGGCACCTTAAACCCCAATTTTTCGATGATAGAGGGAAATTAACACTTAGCAAAGTATGGAATGTTGAATAAAAAGCTAATGCAGGCAGGCCATATCTAGAAGAGACAAACCATTCAACAAGTTGGGATAGATCTAGCTGGCAGAACCCATGAATTCCAAGACCCGAAATTGATATTCAACTCGTTGTTTTTAACCAGGCAAGCATTTGATGATCAAGTTGAAATCTATAAAAGACTATCTACAAGTTTGATTCTTGTACATATTTGTTTTTTTGGTCTGCGGGATCCCCAATCGCAATCATTATGGAAAACGCATTTAAATTTCATAGAATATGTGCTGAACTATTTCAAGAGAGCTATTTCGGAAAATAATCTCAATTGTATTTTGTAACCCAGTTTATCTGAATATAAAATATTTGAGGTTTTTGTATGGTGTTTTCCAATGTTTGATATTGTTTTTTTTTTTGTATTTTTTTTTAAATTGACTCATTTTCCTATACAGCTATTGATAGATGAATTCAACCTCTTTCTACAAGAATCTAAGACGCTCTTTGATCAGTAGTTAAACATGCACGACAAGCTTTTTTTTTCCCTGCCCAATACTTTGATTTAAATAAAAGCTACTATATTCGCTCCTTACATTTTACATGGAAGAATAATTTGTGATAGGACATAGTTCTGCGTCGCCCACCCTATACTTAAGAAAGAAATGGGTGGACCCGTCCTTCTTTCGTTCTTCGGGGCCCCGTAAATAGAGTCAATTAATGACTATTTCAAAATGGCAACTCAGGTGTTGACGTCATGTTCTTGTTCAATATTGTGCATATATTACAGCTTCTTCTATTTGAGAATATCCTTGCATATAAAAAATGTTACGTCATATATTTATTTTTTTCTATTGCTTATGGGTTTGAACGAAATTTGCGAGCCGAAAAACACTCTATAAATTGGAAGATGGTTTACATTTGGACCATAAATAATCTATTAATATATATTAATATGAATACTATTGGAATAAATATAAACAAATTCTCTTTAAACTTGAAGTTGTCTTTGTCGACATCCAAGTATATTACATAGTTGAGACTAAATGTTTGTTTCTCCCTTTCTTTTCCCTCCTCTATACTTACCCATTTTTCCCTTGTCTTCTTCCCCTCTATTATCCCTTTCTGGTTCTATACTTAGTCGCATTTCTATGATCACGGCTTCCTGGGTTGGCGGATTGGAAGATTATCATCTTCATCTATATCTTCACATCATGAGCCCAACCGACCATCGTCCCTTTCAATATTTATCCAATTATCTAACCACCGGGTCTCGGGTTAGCACTATCGAACTCTTATGCCCCCTGTTTCGTTATATACATCTTGCACCCAAAACTTTTGTGATCTAAAATTTATGCTTTTACTAGTGAGAAATCACTAGAGGTTTGAAAAGATTGGCATTAATAAATGAACGCTATATGTTGTTATGTGAGATACTTACCCCTTTTTCCCTTTTCTTTTTCCCCTCTATTATCCCTTTCTGGTTATATACTTAGTCTCCTTTCTAGGATCGCGGGTTCCCGGGTTGGCGGACTGACATATCTTCATCTCCATCTATATCATCACATCACGAGTCCAACCGATCGTTGTTCCTTTCCATACTTAGCCAATTTTATGGTCGCAGTTTTCGGGGTTGGCGCTATCGAACTCTCATGTCGCTTGTTCCATGATATAGATATTGCACCCAAAAAAAATTTGATCTACAATTCCACCTCGGACTCCTCGAACTCGCAAGCTTCACTCTACCCGGGTTCAAAAAAGTTTCAAAGCATCTATCGTTGCCTTCAATCCCCACCACCTTCTCCCCCTTCCCAATGCACATTAATTATGGTTTTACTAGTGACAAATCAACACACTAGTACGAAACAATTGGTATTAACAAGAAAAAACCTTGAGGACATCTCTCATTAACACGCACTAAACCACCATTTACGGTATGTCGAACGACCGTCGTTCCTTTCCATACTTACCCAATTTTTCCTCATGTTCCGTGAAATACATCTTGCACCCAAAAATTATGTAATCTACAATTCCACCACCTCCAACTAGCAAGCTTCACTCTACCTAGGTTCACAAAAAGTTTCAAAGCATTTATCGCTCCCTTCCATCCCCACCACATTCACGCCCTTCCCAATGCACATTAATTATTTTGGGCTCTAGATTGCACTTCCATTGTTCTGTGACTTACAAATAGCACCCGAACCTTCACGAAATACAAATTGACTACCGGACTCCCACATCGTCCACTCTTCCGTGTTACACATTATGCATTCAAAAGTTCTGAGCCATACAATTTGACCGTCGTGGCCTCACATCTTCTGGGGAACCCTTGTCACCCTATTTTGGATCCTCGGGTTGGCGGGTTCACAAAATCTCCAATTCCTAGTCATTGTTTCATGTGCCCACCACCTTTGTACTTCTTTCCAAACATGCAACAACAAAGGTTTAATTCTAACAGTTCATCATGAAACAACCATAAATATCGTCATTGATAAGTAAAAGGTTGGAGGAGACAGTCACACTGACTATCCCTACACAACTTGTCTAGAAACATGCAGAAAAGATCTTGCCAGGTAATGGGATATCTATTACAAATTTCAATATATTAGTGAAAACGGGTATGGCCTACCGTTTCCCTATTCCATACTTAGACACTTTTTCGATTGCGGGTTCCCAAACTTGCAGGCTCAAGATTGTGTTTCCAATGTTCCACGACTTGCAAATAGTACCCAAAGTTTCGCGATATACAATTTGTTTGTTGGACTGCCCCATCATGCCCTCTTTTGTGTTACGTGTTTTGTAGTCAACACTTCTGAGACATACAATTTGACCCTCGGGACCTCACCTCTGCTGGTTATATCTTGTAACCATATTTTTAAGCCTAGACGACTGCTTTTGACAATTAGCCATTCCTTAATTGTTGTTCCTTGTCTCCGCCACCTACGTACTTCTTTCTGGATATGCAATTAGTAATATTTAGTGATAACATTTCGTCATGCAAGAACCGTAAATATTGTCATTAATGAGTGAAAGGCTCGAGGAGATCTCCCAGACTTCTGTAATATAAAAATTGACTGCCGGACTCCCACATCATCCCCTCTTCTGTGTTACACATTTTGCACTCAAAAGTTCCGAGACATACAATTTGACCATCAGGGTGTCACATCTCCTGGGGAACCCTTGTCACCCTAGTTTGAAGCTCGTCTGACCACTTTCCATACTTGTCCATTTCTTGGAATCTCTTTTGTGGATCCTCGGGTTGGGGGATTCACAAAATCTCCAATTCCTAGTCATTGTTTCCTATGCCTGCCACCTTCGCACTTCTTTCAAAGTATGCAACAACCAAGGTTTAATGCTAACAGTTCATCATGAAACAACCGTACAGACCGTCATTAATAAGCAAAAGGTTCGACGAGACAGTCACATTGACTATCGCTATACAAATTTCCCAGAAACATGCAGAAAAGATCTTGCTAGGTAATGGGATATCTATTACAAATTTCAATATATTAGCGAAAACGATTCCGGCCTACTGTTTCCCTATTCCATACTTAGCCACTTTTTCGATTGCGGGTTCTTGGACAGGCGGCCTCATGATTGCTCTTCCAATGTTTTGTGGCCTACAAACAGTACCAGGAGTTCCACGATATATAAATTGACCTATGGACTGTCCCATCATGCTCTCTTACGTGTTATGCGTTTTGCACTCAAAACTTCTGAGACATACAATTTGACCATCGGCCCCTCACCTCTCATGGTTATACCTTGTAACCCTATTTTGAAGCTCGGCTGACCGCTTTCGATAATTAGCCATTCCTTAATTCCTCTTTCCCATCCATTCCACCTTCGTACTTCTTTCTAAATATGCAATTAGTAATCTTTGATGCTAACATCTCGTCATGCAGGAACCATCAACATTTTCATTAATGAGTGAAACGCTCGAGGAGATCTCTCATTAATACGCATTAAACCAAGATCTGTGGAGAGTTATATTATCCCTTCTGATTGTTCATCTCAAACAGCATGGAATGTCTTTCACGGGTCGTTGCGTTGGCGCATTCACGAAATCTCCAATCCTTAATTGCTCTTCGTTGTACCCTCCATCTTCGCACTTCTAAGTATGCAATTACTAGTCTTTAATGATAACAGTGCATCATGCAACAGCCATCGATATTGTCATTAATGAGCAAAAGGTTCGAGGAGATCTCCCATTCACACGCATTGGACCAAGATTTCTAGAGGGATATATTATCCCTTCCAACTCTTCATTACAAATATCGTCTAGAGAAAACGAATGTTCTCGTAAACTTATGGCAGCAGCTCGACAGCAGTTCTGTGGAGATACAGTGAATATATTTGGGCGTGAGGACCAAAACTTCCAGTGGTCCAAGGCATACTCTTACTATTCATCTCGTTCCGCCCAAAACGAAGTGATTTGGACCTCTGGAATCGCTCGTGCAGGCTGTGTCCCTGAAGTTTTTGACTATAAGGAGGTGGTCTCTTACTGCGTCGAAAAATATATTTCAAGCCAAAGAATTATTCCACTGTGCGACCATTATCATGTTTCTTTATCACCTTAGGTCCTCCGCAAGATGTTAAGATTGTCCAAGCCAACATTGACCTTTAGAGGACAAGATTGCAAACAGTTCCTAAAAAACCATGATAACGGGTTGGACCTCTTACCCGAGTTCCTGGAAGACCCGACACCAGCTCTTGAAGATATCACAAAGTTGCAAGTCGGTTCCTTTAGAAATCCATTCTGGGAAATTGCTTGGTTGTTTACAAGAATAACGGGACAGGAATCCACGGCAAGCATTTCCCGCATGGTTCTTTATATTTTGTATTTCATCGTCAAGGAACAATCCATTTTTTATTGTGGAAGCTAATTTCCATTGAAATTTGTTCCCAATTGTCACGATTCAAAGAAGATAATAAATTTTATATGTCATCCTACTTGGTTTTCACGATAGCGCATTGTTGTCTATTTCCAAAACTGTCTTTGTCCAAGAAGATAAACTATGAATTCAACCCAGTAACATTCTGGTACCAAGCCTTATGGAGGCACAAGGCCTCCCATTGTTTTTATGAGGTTTTTAATGACTTTGTCTCAGTTTTCAAAGATTTATTGTTAGAAAAGGATGCTCCCCAGATGTCTGACCAGGCAACCAATTTTTTGGACAGGAAGGGGACACTTGAACAAATGGAAAATTACAGTGTAATAATGGTTTTTGGCTCCAAGGAAAATCATGCTTTCCTTCCATGTCACATCACGAACAAGATGTTTGTTACAGAAATAGCAAGGCAATACAACTATTGGTTGCATTTTTTCCATGGCAAGAGAAAAAAGCAGTTCATTCCTCTACCTTGGAAATTTGGGGACTTTGTGTTTAGGAACGTCAACAAGATTGACGAGTTCGCAAGCCATTTCAACAACTTGAACCTAAGATATGCTGAAAGGATAAGAGGGTTCGAACCTAATGGGATTTTTCTAGAACATTTACTAGCAGTTGAATTTAGTAGATCTTCTATCCATACACGCCTGAACGAAGAAAGAGACAATGAAGAAAACACTACTGCTCCTGAAGATGGCGACGTAAAGACATTGCAAAGCACAACTGAATTGTACAGACAACATGGAAAAGGCTTTGGTGAGAAGAGTGTCCAGTGCCTGGCTAGCACTCCCAAGAGTACGACATCACGGAGCATCGCTCCAATGGCCCACCCCAGTAAGAAAACAACCCAGAATTATTCAAACAGAGGAGTTGATAAGAACCCTCCTCGTGGAATAATTGATAGTTCTCACAAGCTTCTTGTGACGAAGAAGAGAAAAAACGTTGTAGGGCAAGCGGAAGAGCCAGAAACTGAAAGTGAGAACATGCAACTTGAGATTGATGTGGATGACGTGTTCTGCAAAGTTGATTAGTCCAAGGATGCGATGCACCATAGTTCCACAATGGAAATAGCTGAGATCGACATTTTTGACAAAGATGAATCCTTCGTATTCCAGAGCATTGTATTTTACAGCCAATCTAAAAATTTAATTATTGAAAAGAGAGATGTAACAAATAAGAAAGGGAAATCTCATTCAGAGATTAGCCTTAGGAACATGCAGCCATCCCAAATCTCCTGAATTCACCGAGCAACTGCAGATGCTCTTGATGATTCCATTGGAGGAATTGAAGCGGAGAATGCCAAACTGAACGACCGAATCAAGGAACTCGAGGAAGCTTTGATTCCTACCCCATTTTTTTTCCAGTCCTTTAGCAAAAATTGTGCCTGCCACCCCTGAGGCCAAGTTAAAAGGATCCTCCAGCCTCCTTACATCCTTTAGAGGCTATGTGGAGAAGAATATCAAGAAAAGAATGGAGCTAATTACTTAAGCATGGGAAACATCATAAAATATGGCTTCCTTTGGAACGAGGGCACATGCTTTGCACGAACATTTGCAGGCGGATTTAAAAAATGAAGAATGTTTCTATCTAGAGACGGTGATCCCTTTTAGCAACCATGTCATCAACATCTCAGATCTAAGAAGACGACAAGAACAACTCCCCTCCCCAAACCAGATCAAACAATTAAAAGCATGCTGGAAAGAGAAATTTAAGAACCTACATCTCATTGTTGAATCATGTGAACAAACGATATCAGAGAAAGAAGAATTATTCAGAAACCTGACCAAAATAGAATTAGCCGGAAGTACGAACGAGGTTCAAGACCCAAACTTAATCCTCAACTCCTTGTCCTTAACCAAGCAAGCCTTCGATGAACAAGTTGATATTTTAAAGGGGTTGTCTTTAGAAAAGTTTTACGGCATCCTTGAATATGATCAAGATGACGTGGACAACTGGCTAGTGGACTATTCGACACAGAATGAAGAAATTGAGCATGCTCTGCATAGTATTTCTATCGATCTAAGAAAATTAGAAAATGAGCTTTTCAACATAAAAATCTGGGATGAAACCAACGTGGCCCCTTGAGAAGCTACATTCAAGAATGGCTCCAAAGGATAATCGACAAGCTCACCGACGAAGGGCAACAACCGATTGGCATGATTATGGTGGTCGTTGACGAGAACAATAAAAATGCATCAACAAGAAAATAGCAAAGCGAGAAATAAATGCCATCATAGTAATTCTATACTGATCACGTCTTTCTTTCTTTATCAATCCAGTTATTCTACCTCTTTAAATAGAAATCTCTAACCAAAGACTGATAACTTCCAATTTCTTTTTCTCAGGTCTTCCTCTCTACCGTCACGCACTTCTTCTTTCTACAGTCTTATTTCTTGTACTTATTTATTTTATGGTCCACGGGAGCCCCAATCCCAGTCTATATGACAAACGCATTTAAATTTTCAAAAATATGTAACAGACATTATTAATTTTTGATAAATTTCAAAGAAAACTACTTTGGGAACAATCTCGACAGTGTCTTGTGGGCCTGTTTCGGAATGCTAAATTAGTTCTCTTTATGCATATCGATCATCTTATTTTATTTTTATGTGCTGAGAAATTTTTATCTTCAACTATGCTAGATGTCAGGAAATTGTGTTTGTTAAATTTGAATGTTTTATGTGTGTGATTCCTGGTCCTTTTTTCCAGGATCCTTTATTTCAAAACAAAAATAAAAATAAAAAAACTACTACTATCCTTTTTTATTGCTTCAAGTCATTACGACGGAAATTTTCTAAGTCCCATATTTGAAATATACACGCCCCAAGAAAAAAATTAAATGGGACTATCACATCTATAAAAAACGCAGTAGGTTTGACATCCTCGTTAGGTTGTCGTTTCGGTGCTAATAGATTAATCTGCAAGAATATCCGCATATTAGCCCCATATTAATATAATATTATGATTAACTAATTCAGGAATTCGGGACTCCGGTTCTTCGAGGCTCCGGCCTTACTTCCGTAGTGACATTCTCCCCGAGTCATCTACCAGCCCAATGTCTTATGGTTGGTGTGTGACACACTAGCATGAGTCATTTTCTGCATGGATACCACCTGTACTTCAAGATGCTTCCCACGTGTCCGCTGCTTCGAGCTTCTATTTCTCCCTCGGTCCCACCATAGCAGTGCATTTATTCCCATTCTAACCCTGTAGGAACTACGCTTCCATGCATCACTTATTTCACAATGATCAAAGTTTTAAATGTGGGTGATAAAGTCTATCTTCGTGATTGCAAACTTTCCCAACAATGTTTCTCGACATATCAATGACCGCTCTTTTTCACAAACTTTGAGAAACTTTTCATCACTCATCCTTTGGACTTTTCATAAAACTCATTGTTGGAAATGGTTGCAAATACCCTAAGATATTCCTTGCGCGCGTTGCTTAGGCTTGAAACTTTTACCCAAA
The DNA here is from genome assembly GCA_009831015.1 of Picea engelmannii. Taxonomy (NCBI): domain Eukaryota; kingdom Viridiplantae; phylum Streptophyta; class Pinopsida; order Pinales; family Pinaceae; genus Picea; species Picea engelmannii. The sequence continues at coordinate 120,255 of ML826843.1, forward strand.
ACTTAAAGTGGAAATCCAATGTTGATATAAATCCAAATGCATGTCGATAACCGTTGTATGTCTTATCGCCGTTAATTCTTAATTTTTGGTTGATGGAATGTCAAATCAACTTAATTGCTAAGGATTTTTCATAAATTCGATCAAGTTTGAATCCATTTTAGTCATGACGGTGCAAGATTTTTCCCATTCTCATTATAAGAGTTTGATTTTCTACCATTGGGGATTGTCAGGATAAGTGTGTAATTTCACAATGAGCTGAGTAATTTCGTTGTGAGTTGAAACTAGTTGTTAATTGAATCTTGTTTGTTGGTATATGAGTACATTCCTACCAGCATAGAACCTTGTTTAGATACTCATTGTTATTACATTCTACGTATGAGATTTGAGGAATGATCGTAGAGCTTAGAGACATTAATTCTATTTTCATTTTTTATTTAGCACAATTTTCACCTTATCTTCCAAGTATGCTTCATAACCCTTTCTTTTACAATTTTCAAATGATTGATTTTTCATTTGAGAATTTGAGAAATTGTAAGCTCTATTTCCCAAAGAAAATAAGTTGACACCTCTCTTTTCAAATCATTTTTATTTCTTCAAATTAGCTTAATTCTGCATTACCAAATATTGTACAACTTCAAATTATGTCTAGTAATATTTAGTTTCTTCTTTCTTCAAAATACAATGCCTCCCTGGAGGTTTTCATCCAGGACACCAAATAAATCCCCCAAAGTAAAACAACATGTTGAGCACATAGAATAGGAAAAACAGGGGTCCATTAAAGTTGAAACCTCTCAGGAAAATTTTAGCCCAATTATTCTAATACTTATGCCTGATTCAGAACCAATGACACCTATTTATAAATACATAGATGCCCATATAGGTCCTCAACTCCCTTTCCCATGATGGGGAGAATTGTATAGGATATTTCATGAATAAGACTACCCAAATGTAATTCCCCCTAGTGATCTTCTCGGATGAGGGGGGTAGATGACTTATTTTTCATCAACATAAGTAAATCTTGCCTACACTCTACTGAAGAAAGAACATCAATCATGCCTTGCTCAGAGGCTTTTGATTAGATAATTTCTAATGTAGATGTGCATCACATAACCATTTTGAATGAGGAGGGAAGATGCATAAGGTCTTACCTACCATCTAAATTGGAAAAATATTATAAATTGTTACAACCAAAGGTATACATGATTACATGTTTTGTTGAGCAGTTTAATAAAGAACATGACACCAAGAATGACCTCTCGAGCTGGTGGGTGGAGGATAAGTTAGTTTTCGGGAAATTAGATGGTATATATGCAATCACTAATTTGAGGGAACCTTATATCTATACAATGGATTTAATAGCTAGATTGTATGTGAACAAAATTGCACCCACTTCAAAGATGCATGGTTTCCATTGGCCTGTACAATTGTCACTATAGATCATGTCTTTAATTGGGAAATTATTATTTCTCATTCTTTAAATAGAATGATAGAAAGGCCACAGAAGACCAAAGTTAAACCATGGGTAGTACCTACATTTTACATGGCATCATATATCATGGATGTTGTGTGTGCAACTAACATATTCCCTAGTGTAAACTGAAGTTGGCACATTTTTGAACCCCAAGTGCATGTATATTGTCAATTAATCTGGGAAAACAAATACAAGAAGAATTATGCAAAGATTTGTGATTTATTCTTAGCTCCTCTCTATAATTGTATCTTTTACAAGGAATGTCCAAGGTTGACTAGAGAAGCTATGAAGTTAATTAGATGCATGGGAAATTAGTATTTGAAGAAGAATACACCTATCTTAGGATATATGGTGTTATTGTAGCTCCTCACTTGTTGCCCATATATGTGCCTAATAGACTTGTTTGGGTGAGATATCATATCAAACAATACTATAGGGTTCTAATGTTTCTCTACTTGAAGACACTAAGAAAAATATCTTCATTCCATACAAATTCTATTTGGGACATTATGGTATATATACTCCCAAACATGTCAAACAAGAAGTGGATGCTATGTTGGAATATCGGTTTCCTCAATGACAATTCAAAAGGCATGGTCCTTTTGGGCTTGTGACTAAACATTGTGAGATGATTTCCTTGACATGACCATATAGTCATGAGAAATAGGAGAATGAGATCCCATTTGAGAATGCACGAGATTGGGAAGATATCCAAACCAAATTAAAATCTCCAGACTTTGCATCCTTCTATAGTATGACTCCAGATGATCAAATGGATGTTATCAAAACAAATCTAGGATGAAACCAACGTGGCCCCCATGAGAAGCTACATTCAAGAATGGCTCCAAATTAGAATCGACAAGCTCACCGACGAAGGGCAACAACCAATTGGCACGATTCTGGTGGTCGTCGACGAGAGCAGTAAAAAGGCATCAGCAAGAAAATAGCAAAGGGAGAAATAAATACCATCATAGTAATTCTATATTGATCACATCTTGCTTTCTTTATCAATCCAGTTATTCTACCTCTTTAAATAGAAATCTCTAACCAAAGAATGATAACTTCCAACTTCTTTTTTTCAGGTCTTCCTCTCTACTGTCGCGCACTTCTTCTTTCTACAGTCCTATTTCTTGTACTTATTTCTTTTATGGTCCGCGGGGGCCCCAATCCCAGTCTATATGAAAAATTCATTTAAATTTCCATAAATATGTAACAGATTCTAGAAATATGTAACAAACATTATTAATTTTTGATAAATTTCAAAGAAAACTAATTCGAGAACAATTTCGGTGGTGCCTTGTGGGTTGCTTTCAGAATGCTAAATTAGTTCTCTTTATGCATATTGATCATATTCTTTTATTATTATGTGCTCATAAAAAAATTTCTTCAACTATGTTGGATGTCAGGAAATGGTGTTTATTATATTTGAATGTTTAATGTGTGTGATTCCTGGTCCTTTTTTCCAGGAACCTTTATTTCAAAAAAAAAAAAAAACTACTATTATCCTTTTTTATTTCTTCAAGTCATTACGACGAAAATTTTCTAAGTCCCATATTTGAACTATACACACCCCAGGAAAAAACTTAAACAGGAGTATCACATCTATAAAAAAACGCAGTAGGATTGACATCCTCATTCACGTATTAACCCCATATTAATATAATATTATGATTAACTAATTCAGGAGGTTCTTCGAGGCTCCGACCTTACTCCCGCAGTGACATTCTCCTAGGGTCATCTACCAGCCTGATGTCTTATGGCTAGCATGTGACACACTAGCACGAGTCATTTTATGCATGGATACCACATGTACTTCAAGTTGCTTCCCACGTGTCTTTGTTGCTTCTAGCTTCTATTTCTCCCTCGGTCTCGCCATAGCAGTGCATTTATTCCCATTCCAACTTGGCAAGGACTATGTTGCCATGCAACACTTGTTGACAATAGACATAGTATGTAAAACATTTAGTTATCTTGAAAGAAAATTTTGTAACTACTTTGAAATATATGTTAAATGTAAATAAAATAAAAGTAAGGATAATATGAATTCAAATAAAAATATAATCATCATATTCATAAAAATATAATCATCATATTCAATGGTGAAAAATTGTAAGTGGTTCTTTTGTATAAGTAATTGGTTTTTGTATTCGACTCTAGTTATAATTGGAACTTTTATGTGGAAGGTTTTGTAAATAGGAGGCACAAAATTTTTATATTCTATGTAAAACAAGTAATTCAATGGTCATCCAATGTCATCTTAGAAATGGTCCTAATATTGGCAAATTTTAGTTATGTTTTTCTAATGCATTTTTCAAAGCCTTCCTATGTGTTTTTCACAATTTTTACACATTATGAATGGGGAACTAACTTTGTTATTTTTCTCTCTAATAAGCTAAACAATACCCAAAACAAGGCATTGAGCAAAAATTATGATCCCAAAAGGGTTAACCTGATCGTCTAGCTAAACAACCCACTCAACCCTAACTTCATGTCAGGGTTAGGGTTCTTGCATATTAGGGATTATACCTCTTGTGAATTTTGGCATGATTATAAAATGTAGTTTCAGCCTTGTGTTATGGGATTTTTGCAAATGGGTGTAGCTATCACATCTCTTCTCATAGATAAGCTACCACCAATTTCGTCACTTTGTATTGTTATGTACATTGCAGTGTTTTACATCAAATGGTTCATTAATAGAATTTAGTTTTCACTATAATATTGTGTTTTCAATACTATATCTCGTATTATCCCCACAATATTTTGTTTTTTCATTTCGTTCTCAATCCAATCTAAGTCAACAAGTGTAGAAGAATTGAATTATGGAGCTAGAAATTGAGAAATCGTATCTTCATAACATTGATGCAAAGGATAGTTTTATATAGTTTCTGTGTTTTGGGTCAAGGGATCTCAACAAATTTTGGAGAGAAGTTGAGAGAGTTCATAAACAATTATTATTAGAAGAAATAAGAGTAAAAGTTGAAAAAAGTATGCTACCATTAGAGGGAGAATAATTATGTGAATTTGTGATATTTAATGAAAAAAGAAGACAAGCATATTGACGTACCTAATCCCATGAGTCAAAGATCGATTAACTCTATGACTAGAGGAGTCATACATAAGAGATTCCTCCCAAAAGATAATTTGGTTACAAAAGTGTGCATAGAAGTAGTCAAAGTTTGTGTGCATCAAAGTGGCACTTTAGCATTATGTTATTGTTGGCACCCAAGGTTTGAAGATCGTGTGCATGCCACAAGTTAGTAATGTGCGTGTTGAAACATATGCACGAAGCGGTGCCAAGTTTCAGAGTTTGCGCCAACCAAGGATTAACTGTGCGTGCCAACCCATTTTGCATTGCACACACCAACCCGAGTTTGCACTGCACACGCCAACCCATTTTGTACTATGGGAAATAACATAAAAGAAAGTGCATGCATAGAGAATATGAGTGCATCTTTCGAGAATCATTGTAACTGATTTTGTAACAACCCAACTGATCGTAGTCCAGGTTATGGATGAATTGTCAAGTTAGTTATGATTTCCATGCTCCATGAAAGATATGGGGGGTTACATGTGGATATGTAAAGGGTTGGGAATTTTGAGTAAAGGGAGAGTTCATTATTGTAAGAGAGAAGTAAGTTGGAATAGAGTGAGAGTTCCAAGTTCAATTTTATAATTGTTTTTGCATAAGTCTGTTGTTCAAAGATATTATATGGGTATGAATGAGAGGAAAGAGATCTTATCCCACAACGTGTCTCTGTTCTGATTCAGTGTTGATGCATTGTGAACGAGCTTCAGCCTATTGGCATGAAAATGTATCTGACTAATGTTGTTCTAAATTAATGGAATTTGAATACCTTCCTCTTTGAATTTCATGTGTTATAGTTTGGATGTATGTCTATTTATGTTCGTTTGTATAGTAATCGATCAATAAGATATGAATGAATGAATAGTTTATCTCTTGAGGTTTTTGGTATGTGTTGTCCCTTCACACCCTGCACAAGACTAATAGTCTATGTGATTCTCATGGCATCTCGGGTGAGACCTTTGGTCCTCGACTAAAGATTGAATATGTCAACACCTATGGGGTTTTGTTGGTAAGAGATTAATGAATCCTAGGTCTTTAACCCCCCAGCAAGTAGACTAAGACCAACATTTATGGATGTATTTATGTTTCATCATATATTTCTAGCATTATGATCCGGTTGCACTTAGCCTTATCATGTAGCTAAGTGTGCACTTAGTATTGCAAACATGCACAACTCAATGTGAGTGTATTATTGTGGATGGAGAACTCAAGTCAAACAATTAGAGAGAGAGCCCAACAATGATCATAAATCATTTCATTATTTCTATCTATCTCTTAATTCTCTCAACTTTATACACTTACATAAAATGGATATACGAACGAACAAGATATGAATATATTTGCATTCCCTTAACATTTGTATTTAGACTATATCTTTGTAATGTAAAGGAGTTCATAATAATAATAATAATAATTTAATTTTAAGGTCATGGCCAAGCTAGACACCAAATTGGTGTATGAGACCCCTTTTTTGGCGGGACAAGGGACCCCCTCCGCACAGCAATTTGACTGCTAAAATCTACGAAGGTATACATATGTAGTAATGGCATCATGATCATAGTTGTTAGGCAGTATTGAGCTTCATGTTGCTCATGATATTGTTATACATTGTTCATTTAATGAAAAATCAAAGTGGTATTTGGACCAATTCCTCGCATCAATGTGTATGCATGTTTTGTAAATTCATTTTTAATATTGTCTAATTGCTTAAATAATGTTCTATTGTGTACCACTCAATGTGTTTACAAGATAAATTGATATAGTTATTGTTGTGTATGTGCTAATTTCTATTAGTTGTATGAGTTTGGATCAATTGGTACCAAGATATCATCATGTAGGTAATCAATATTTTGGAGGACGAAATGAGTCACGTTGAACAACTCGTAGATGCAGTTGTCAATATTAGCATAAAGATTGGGTCTATGAATGGACAACTAATGAATATCACCTATTTATTGCAAAAATTCACATCTTTTGTCATAGCATTACAAGATACTATCGAGTAGAATCCCTCTAGAAGTAACTCAAGCACAAAAAATGAGTGATGGATGAGGAATTGTCATCAAATATAGGTTGATCAAATGGGCACCATGTGACTTGATGAGTTGTTAAAGATCTTAGATTCGTCTTTTGAAGTACAATGGTAGACAAATGAAAACAAAGTTTTCTTTGCAAAGTTATGCATTTGTAGTTAACTTTTTCTATGGTGGGAGGATTTATTTGAGTGCAAAGTGACCATTGGTGTCACACAAGCCCTAACATGGGATGAGTTCAAAGTTTCTATCAAGGACAAATTGTAATCCCATTAAATATTGGAAGGAACAACAACTATGGAAATAGATGCAAATAGAAGATACAAAAGATCAATCAAATGGTAGATACCTACATCAATGAGTACAACTATTGCACAATTCAGATTAGAGTGATGGACAAGGAAGTGAAACTAGTGATATAATTCATTGGTACGTTAAGAACGCCAATTTACAAGGAACTTAAGATGTTTGACATCCTCACTCTTGAAAATGTCTATCAAAACATTAAGTTAACAAAGGACAAGAATAATTGGAGGAAACCTAACAATGTTGCCACTTTTAACTTTAGTGAAGGAATGAAGTCTCCCTTACAAAATGTCACACAAAAGAAGCCATTCAACGATGCAATGGAAGAATGATTCCAAATTTCTAAGAAATGACAACACACTGAATAAAAACAAGAAAGTTTCCTTCTATAATTATTGAAAGCATATAGAGCATCCCAAGGATGAATGGTGTTAACAATGGAACAAGGCTCTAAATTATGAGTTGTGAACCAAAGGAGATTCCCAAATCATTTTTTTGTTTCAATCAAAGTGGGTAGAGTGTTGTTACCCTCTCTTGTTGGTCCTCAATATGTTATAGAAGATGTGATCACAGATTTAGAAGTTAGTAGATAGGGAGTTGTTTGTTAAATAAGTGTTAGAAGTCAATTGTGACAAAGTAGGGAAAGGGGGGATACAAGTACTTAACAACACAACAAAAAGAATTTCTTTGATGGTTTTCATGCATTGTGATCATTTAGAGCCCCAAAGTTTATTCTTCATTAAGATTTAGATCAAGGAGCTTGTGACCATAGTGTTTAATACTATGAGCAAATGAGGTCTCATCTTAGATGTAGTAGTGAAGTAGAACCTATCCACAGTTGCACATCATGAACCCTACTTCTTAGGCTAGCTCAACAAGAACGAGGACTTGTGCATTACAAGACAAAATTTTCCATCTTTGCATATTACATTAATGAAGTAAAATTCAATGTTGTATCAAAATGAAATTTATTGACAGCACTTGCTACTACAAACTTGCATAATGATACTATGGAAAGATCCAACACCCTTAATGCACATCATAGTAGTTGAAACACGAAGATTTATGAAAGCATCAAGATAGCTCACTTTGTTTGTTCTATGACCATAGAAAGAGGAGAGAATGACACTTTATAATTATACATGCTGGGACACTAAGGCCTCACGTTTGCCCCTTACACATCTAATGTAACAAAGAGTTAGAAGAACCTAAGTAGTTGGACAAAATATTCTAATATTACTCAACTATTCCAAAAACTACTTAAAATAATGAATAATGAGAATGTCGTTTGATATCAATGTCGTTCCATTAAATGTGTGTCAGGTAATTTTTGGCAATCCATATTTGTTAAATCGAGATGTAATCTATGGTGCCTAAACAACCTGGATAAAAAGCATTGGTGATGATGACAATTAAAAAACCAAAACCAGAATCAAAGATTTGGTGTGTTCTTACAATCAAAGCCTCATTCTAAATTGAATGTGATTTACAATTTACCCCTTGCTCAATTGTAAAAATTTGTTTGTCAAGCTTGCATTCGAGAATCAACTTAGAGATTTTTTGATGAACAAGGCACAGAAAGAGCAAGTGGGCAATTAAAATGAGCGCATAGCAATCTTTATGGTTTGTCGAGAGCTCCATTTTTAGAAGATTCAAAATACTTCATGATGTTTGCTGAAGAATTTTCAAGTTGGCATGTACTTTCTAAACGCAGGCGATGTTAAAAGTCCAAAGAGGTCAAAGTTGTGGTTAAATGTTGAAACTCAAAGTAAGAATAAGATCAAGGTTCTCAAAATAGAAGGATGAAAATAGAAACACGCTTGCAGATTTCATGACATTCACAAGCATCTTATATGTTTATACACTCAACAAAACAGTTTGACAAAGGGGAAGAATAAAACCATTGTGCAAATATCATGGAGCTTGAGGTAATTTTCTCTATCATTTATATTGGATTGTAATCCACGCTTCAAGATATCTACTTAATAAAAATCCAACTATGGCTTTAAGAAAATGTCACTCTTCAGTGGTAACAACCACAGATCTATTTCAAAAAATTTGGGTGTAAACACAAATGCTCATATGCCAAAACAAATATGGCAAAAGCTTGAAAATAAAAGTTTCATAAGCTACATTAAAGAGTCAATGCAATTCAATGTAACAAAGCTTGTAGAAAAACAATGATGACAGAACGCAACAAAATAAAGCAATGCCAGCCTTGAAGATAAAATTAATTTTAACACCAATTGATGAAAAGGAGACTAGTGACAAGAACACTCACAGGGACCAAACATCTCTAATGAATAATAAATAAACCAAAGTGATATCTACAAACGATGACAGATTCGATGCTACAAGAATTACCTCAAACCATTACTTTGACCTAATTAAGTGATTATAACAATCAACTTACAATGTCAATTGGGTTTAGCTTGGATGGTTGTGAGGAATTATTGTTATCTTTCCCACCCAGGTTCAATTCTCATATATGACATGTTATAATGGCTTCGAGCCTATATGTATTGAAAAGTTTCCTTTGATTCAATTGAATAGCAAAGCAACTGCTTTACAATAGATCACAACACTTTCACGTCTCAAATTAGAAGATGGGATAAAAGGAAGGAGGGCGACTTGCTCAAGGCATTCTTGATCATTTCTCACTTGCATCGTTGAACTCTACAACTTGGGAGTTTTAAGGGCTTTGAGTGAACAAACCCTGGAGATCAGCAAGGAGGTGAAAGATTATTTTATTCATGATCCAAGCCTGGCCAAGGTGGTGAAAGATTTTGCCCTCACCATTCTACACAGTTTTAGATCAGTTTGCAGCAGTTATTTGTGGAGTCAATGCACCATTTTGAGGGTTTATGCAAGATTGGGGCGCACTGCCAAGGAAAGGGAAGCTCGTTTTGCCTAGAGGACAGTGAATCTGGAATATATCTCACCATAGGAGGGTTTGTCGTCCCTAGGGAGACTTTTCTCTTCATATTGTGAGGGTTTATCACCTCATAATTATTTATTATTGAAGTTGGGCAAATTTCTTAAGGAGGGCGCACTTGTCTTTAGAGATACAAAGCTTTGGAGGGTTAGATCTCCAGCAACAGCCAGGGAATCTCTTCTTATGAGTTTATCATCTTCAGATCTAAAAATTGGCAGCCATTTTCAAGAATTGAGAGGCCAAATCTAGCAAAGCCAAAATTTCTAGGAGAGTTTCCAGCCAAAGAGGGGTGCAACTCAGACAAAGCAGTGAACTATAGAATAAAAGGGAAAGAAATTGTTCTTTCATATCTTGCATGCAGTGGTTGGGAGTTCCGGAGAGATTATCTCTCTCTATTGTTACTGTATCTTGGAGCTATCCGCAACCCCACACATTATTCTTCCATCTTGATTCCAGATCTGTCAATTTCTTATACTGAGGTCAGCTATATATTTAAATAAAATGCATATCTGAGGTATTTGTGGTTATTTTCTTGTGTTATTTCTACTGTATATGGTTGTGTATCCATTGTTGCTATATTTCCATCATTTACTTGTTGTAAAAACTCTATAAATCAACCCGAGTGCAACTTAGAAGGAAAAGACATCAAATTGTTTGACAAAATACCATAATCAGAAAAACAATAATCCATTAAATCCCTAATAAATCTACTTGGGAATTTTACAATGGTATCAGAGCGCAAATCCTCCCAACCTGTGAGGATTGCTAATGGAAGGATATAACAGAAGGAAGAAGGATAGAAAGGTAGGAGAACCAAAAATAATTCCAGAAATGGAGAGACGTGAAACAGGGGATGGTAATGAAAAAAGCGCTGAGTTGGAAAATATAGTTCAGGAACTGAAGTGCTCCATTGATAGGACACAGTTCGAAATGAAGCATCACTTGCAAGAGACACGAGCACTTGTCAAGGGGACAGACTGAAATGAAAACAATTTTGTCAAATATACACACCACCTTAGAGGAAGGATAGGACAAGATTACACAATTACTCATGCAGAGGATACATGGCAAGGAACCACCTAACTATGTAGGGAACAATGGTGTTAGTGGATCGCATGGAGGAGAACAGAATCACACGGAGCCTAATCATAGGACCCATACTGAGGGACAAAACCTCTTTGGGGGCGCAAACAACAGGATGGCAAGGAGTAGCAGGGTCATGCCTAGGCCTTACATGCCTAGTTTTTTGGACGCACAACAATAGGATGCTCACTTCCAGGGGCATGTGGAGGTAGAAGATAACTTTGAGGAGTATGCAAAAGAGTATGCAGTCTTGAGAGTGGGGTTCAGGAAACAAGTCACACTATCATAATATTGTGGAATCGAGTATAGAGGAAGGCCTAAAGAATTTCACAAGGGAAACAATGATCTGGGGGACAAAGGAGGGAAAATAGATATTTCTCATTTTGATGGAACAACTAAATCTTCAGCAAAGGCATGGGTATAGAAATCGGATTCCTATCTATAACTAAACCCTATGATGGAGTTTGATGGCATCAAATTTGCTACCTTGCACTTGGAAGGCAAGGCCCATTAATGGTGGTACCATGGAATGACCACTTTGGGGCATCCACACATTACCTCTTAATATACATAGTTCACACAGAGACTCATGGATAGATTTCATCAAGGGGACCCAGAACTTCACTTCTGTGAGCTCACACAACTTAGACAGATAGGTTCAGTGAAAGTATTCATAAAGGAATTTCATAGAATAGCAGTGATGGTTCCAGATGTGTCAAAATCTAGGTTGATGATGCTCTTTTCCTAAGGGCTAACAAAACCCTTGTGTGGTTGGGTCAAGGATTTTAAGCCTACCACATTACAGGATGTGATTTGGAAGACTAGAGATTTGGAGGGAGCCGCTTCCATAAACAAGTTTACTCCAAGACCCCCACTTGCTCCAAGAGGAAGAGATCAAAGAGTGGTTGACAAGAGTAAAGGGAAAGTTGATGAAGCCACAAAAAGGGAGTTGAAAAGGAAGCAACTTTGTTATACTTGCAAGTAACCATGGGATCCAGGGCATAGATGCATGGGAAAAGGGAAAATACACTACATAGAGGTTCTTTCAAACAATGAGGAGGAAGATGATGTTGGATATCTTCAAAATATGGAGGTGACCCAAGAAGGAGATGAGCACACACACGAGGAAGGGGGGGATGAGACAGTGTGCAATGAAGCATGGATCAAGAAGGTTGTAATAGTATCCATTAGTGGGGTGCAAAAGTTTAGTACCTTCGGAATAAGATGAGTCTTTCAAGGACAAAGGATCATAGTGCTTATTGATGGTGGGGCTTCCCATAATTTCATTGATGTTTCTTTAGTGAACATGAGACATCTAACCACTATGGATTTTGAAGGATTTTTGGTGGAGGTAGTAGGAGAGCACACCATGCCATGTGACAGGTATATTCCCCTGTTGAGCCTCACTTTGGGTAGGCACAACTTAACTCGTGATTTATATGTGATGGATCTTCCGAACACTAATGTAATACTTGGAGTTCAGTGGCTTAGCACCTTGGGGCCCATCACTACCAATTACAAGACCATGGAGATGTCCTTCAATTCTGAAGAAGGAAAAAAGGGTAACCTTGAAGGGAATGACAGAGAATACACCCAGGGTGGTTTCAACAAAGCGCATGGAGGTTGTTTTCAGGCATGGGGACATTGCTTATGCAACATAGTGTCTAGTTGTCGCCCAAAACACTCAGGATAAGCACCAACACTACTCACTAGATATACAGAGAACAATTGACAAGCATGAGAAGGTTTTTGGACAGATTCCCCCAGGGCAACCACCAAATAGAGGTTTTGAACACATTATAGAACTAGAGGAAGGTGCCAAACCTGTCATTACCACACCTTACATGCACCTAAAGAAATTCAAGGATGAAATTGAGAAAGCCATCAAAGAAATTTTGGACATGGAGCATATTAGGCCAAGCTCAAGCCCATTTGCATCTTCCATTGTGTTGGTCAAAAAGAAGGATGTAATAATATGCATGTGTATTGATTACAAGGCCTTAAACAAAAAGACAATAAAAAACAGGGACCCCATTCCAAGGATAGATGAGATATTGGATGAGCTTTATGGTGCAATGTATTTCACAAAAATTGATCTACGCTCAGGGTACCATCAGATTAGGATGAGGGAGCAAGATATACACAAGATAGATTTTAGGTGTCACTACAGACATTATGAATTTTTAGTTATGTCTTTTGGACTAACCAATGCGTTAGCCACCTTCCAATCATGTATGAATCATATATTCAATAAGTAATTAAGGAATATTCTATTGGTTTTCTTTGATGATTTGTTGATATATAGCAAAACCTGGGAGGATCATCTCAAGCACATGGATGAGATCTTGAACATCATGGAAGAATAGTGATTGTACGCAAAAGAGTCCAAGTGCGAATTTGGGATGACAGGGGTACTATACTTAGGGCACATCATTGGGGCACAAGAGGTGTAGGTTCATCAGGAGAAATCCAAGCTATTTTAGATTGGCCCATACCTAAGACACTTACAGAGCTCAAGGGATTCCTTGGAATTTGCAGCTATTATAGGAGGTTCGTTAAGGGTTTTTCACAACTATGTGCACCATTGATTTATTTGATCAAAAAGGGTGCATTCAAGTGGAGTGATGAAGCACCACTGACTTTTGATAAAATGAAGAAGGTTATGAGCACTTGCCAATCCTAATCTTACCAGATTTTTCCCAACCATTCATATTAGAGTGTGATGCATCAGGGGAAGGAGTTGGGGGTGTACTCATGCAGAACAAGCATCCTAGTGCTTTTGAGAGCAAAAAATTAAGAGGGCCTAAGTTATTATACACCAAATATGATAAGGAGATGCTAGCAATCATGCATGCACTAGCCAAATTTAGACAATACTTGGTGGGAGTGAAATTTGTAGTCAAAACTGATCATAACATTCTCAAATATTTTCTTGAGCAAAAGGATCTTAATGAGAAGCAACAGAAATGGGTGAGTAAAATCCAAGCCTATGACTTTGACATAGGATTTGTTAAAGGGAAAAACAATGTAGTAGCAAGTGCTTTATCTAGAAGACCTTCAGCTTATTCCATGTCGGGAGATATCAGTTGAATGGAAATTGCACATGTTGGTGGAATACTCAAAAAACAAGTTTGCATGCGAATTGATGGATGGCCAAGTCCAGGATGACAAGTACAAGCTTGTGGATGATATCATATACTATAAAGGGAGGATCTATTTGGTCCCTGAATCCAAATTTAAGGAAAAGTTGTTGTAAGCATTTCATAACTCACCACTAGCAGGGCATCGGGGAGGGGCCTCAAGGAGGACGTTATGTGCCACATCAAGGAGTGTCACATGTTAACAAAACAAGAATGAACACACCCACCCAGTGGGTTTATTACAGAGCACAAACGGTAAAGCATATCTATGGATTTTATTACAGGATTGCCCAGGGCACATGGGAAGGATGGCATTTTTGTGGTGGTAGATCACTTGACAAAATTCACTTATTTTTTTCTATATCCATGGAGTATAGCGCATCACAGATTGTAGACTTATTTTTCAGGAAGATTTTCATATTACATGGGCTACCCAAGACTATTGTGAGTGACAAGGACAGTAGATTCATGAACACTTTCTGACAGGAGTTATTTCATCTTGTTGGTACGGAGTTAACCCTTAAGACTAGCTATCATCCACAAATAGAGGGTCAAACTGAGATAGTCAACAAATGGGTGGAAGGATACTTCGAAAATTATGTGACAAATCAAAAAAGGGAATGGTCAAGTGGTTACATTTGGGTGAATATTGTTACAATACCACCGACCACATGTCCATCGATATGTCTCCTTTCAGAGCACTATATGACTATGATTCGCTCACCTTCATGGAGATCGCTTTTGAAGATAGTAGAGCCCCTATGGCTAAGGAGTGGATACAGGAGAGTCAAGGCATACTCAGGAAGCTCAAGTATCATTTGCAAAGAGCCCAAAACCAACAGAAGTTTTATGTAGATAAACTTAGAGTGGAGCGCAATTTTGAGGTGGGGGACTTGGTTCACCTAAGGCTCCAACCATACAGACTTGGTTCACCTAAGGCTCCAACCATACAGGCAAACTTCCATCAAAAAAGGTGGCACTGAAAAGTTCAAACCTCATTTTTATGGGCCATGCAGGGTAAGCAGGAAGGTGGGAACAGTCGCATATGAGCTAGAGTTACCACCTGGGAGCAAGATTCATAATGTCTTCCATGTCTCGTGCCTAATGAAAGCAGTGGGACAGCGTGTTACTACTAATGAAGAATTGTCACATGTTGATGAGGAAGGCCAATAGATTTTGATACCAAAGGAGATATTGGAGACGAGGGAGAAAAAATTAAGAAACAAGAGCATCAAGGAATATATGATCAAATGGAAGAATTTTCTAATAGAGGACGTCACTTGGGAGGGTGGACAGGTTTTACAGCATCCAAGTTTGGAATTGTTTGTGGGCAAGCAATTTCCAACAGGAGAGATTGTAATGTCCCCTTCCATGTGATATTGACCATGGGGAACTTAATAGCCTAGTTGTTCCCCTATGCTATAGTCTCACTAAGGAAAGGGGACTAAGAGGATAAAAAGGAGGGTCCCCAAATAATTAAAGTTAATTACAAAAGGTGACAAGATTAAAAAAGAAAAAGGTAAAGTGGTTGTATGGAATAATTGGAGAAAAGAACATTAGAAAGCCTAAAGATTAATTTAAGTGAGAATGGAAGATGAGATAAAATGAAGGAGGGCGACTTGCTCAAGGCATTGAAGAACATTTCTCACTTGCATCTTTAAGGTCTACAGCTTGGGTGTTTTGAGGGTTTTGGGTGAACAAACCCTAGAGATCAACAAGGAGATGAAAGATTATTTTGTTCATAATCCAAGCTTGGCCAAGGTGGTGAAAGATTCCACTCTCACCATTCTACACAGTTTTAGATCAATTTACAGCAGTGATTTGTGGAGTCAGGGTGCCATTTTGAGGGTTTCTACAGGATTGGAGTGCATTGCGAAGGAAAGGGAAGCTTGTTTTTCCTAGAGGGCAATGGATCTGGAGTAGATCTCACAACATGAGGGATTGCATCCCTAGGGCGACTTTTCTCTACAATTTGTGAGGGTTTATCACCTCATAATTATTTATTGTTGAAGCTGGGCAAATTTATGAAGGAGGGCACACTTGTCCTTAGAGATACGAAGCTTTGGATGG